>JAVQIZ010090323.1:0-14479 GCA_036023535.2 Galaxias brevipinnis
TTCTTCTCTTCCTTCTGTTCTTGTCCTTCCTGCCGCTCAGAGAGCAGCTGATGTTCCCGCTCCACCTCATTGGGGCTCTGGGCCGTTTCGACATGGTCTGCAGCGTGAGCGGCGGGGGCCGGGCTAGCCAGGCGGGGGCGCTGCGGCTCGCAACTTCCCGCGCCCTGCTCAGCTATTTGTCTGAAGGTCAGGTGGAGGTCATGAGACAAGGTAGGAACCCTGGGGGTTTGGGGAGGGGCACCTCTGTCATGGTTTAGACAAGGTAGAAACCCTGGGGGTTTCAACACTCTGTCATGGTTTAGACAAGGTAGAAACCCAGAGGTATCAACACTCGGTCATGGTTTAGACTAGGTAGAAAGGAGGAGGTTTCAACACTCGGTCATGGTATTAGTTGCAAAACATACTTTGGGTCACGGGGGCAACGAACTGAAACGGAATGAAAGTAATTTCTTTCCTAAACAAGTGCCTTTTGTCAAGCCCAACATGTATGGCTACTCTGGAGAATATGTCTACATGCTAATTAGTGGTGCCACGGAGGGATTAGGATGGAGTCAGTTAGAGCAATGCAAAGCCTCTAAATTTGTCACGGTCTTTCATGGTTGTTGCATTAGAACGTCTGAGCTGATGGCTTTATTGCTAATCTATGGTTTTGTCCTCTTTGCTCCACCGTCTCTCCCCCCCTTTACTTCCTAACTCACACCTCTTATCTCCCTTCTTTCCAATGATTTGTTTTCCTTTATCCGTCCTCATCTCATCCCTCCATCCTGCCCTCTCTCCCTTCCAGCTGGTCTTCTTACTCCTGACCCTAGGGTGAGGGAGAGGAAGAAGCCTGGTCAGGCCGGAGCCAGAAAGAAGTTCACCTGGAAGAAACGCTGAGGGCAGAGAGAGAAAGAAGGAGACACCAAGACCCACTAGACAGACCAGGACCTTGTTTCTGGACTACAAAATCTTTAGCTTCATTACACAACGACTTGAATCGAACTGTATTCAAACCACCCAGAGAACCATATGCAACATCCTCACCATCAGCAACTTTCTAGGAAATAATCGCTATTGTGATGAGAGGTTAATGGTTCTATGATAAGTTAATGGTTATATGTAGTTGTGTAATCCATTAATTTTGAGTAGCTCACATTAGTGTTTGAGGTATTACAGAACATAAAAAGATTTGTTTTTCTAAGTAACAAAATATGATGTGGGGCTACTTTCACCATGGTCTGTACTCTGAGAGTTGCTGTCTCCTCCAGCAGAGGGCAGTCCTCTGCCCATTAAACTGTGAATTGTGAGTGTATTCAAGATTAAATTAAGTTTTTCATATCAGTTGCCATTCGCGTGGTAAACCTTCTTTGAATTGTTTGGAGGTGTTGTATCACAATACACTGTAAATTAATGAAACCCTTTACAGTCAGTTAATCCTTAATTAATACTTGGCTCATGTATGATAATTATTGAGTTTCCCCTTGGCGTGAGAGTATACTGGTCTAGCAAAGTTATGTATGTTAAAGACCAAATAATTCCTGCAGTTCACAGTTGTTTTTTTCAAAGGAGGCAATACATCAAAATTCCAGTACATATGCAGTAGCGTGTTCTCACCACCAGGTGACATCAAGTGCACATAATGATTAAATAGTTGTACATCGAATTAGTATTTTTCTTTTGTGACAATTGCTTTCACTTTACCAACTTTTCTGTCTGGGTGCATGAAGTAAGGCCGTCATCCATGCAGAGGAGCTTGCCCCCCACAGCGGAGGGTCATTCTTTACTTCCTCTGGCAGAGCACTCAAATTGTGATGAAACCCTCTCCACTGACACACATTTGGAAGAAGTAAGTGCTCATCAAAAAGATGTGCACTATCTAGAATACCTTACTTACCTTTTTACGGGGCCTGGCACAACCCAGGAGACAACCAACTCACCTGCTGGTGCTACTTGAGATAACAGTGGAGAAGGATGTAAATATGTCTGTACTGGCTGTGGTAAGGGGCTACGCCCAACTTTAGTGCCAATCATTTTCACAGGGTTGTATCACAGCTACTTGGTATAGGAAATGGCAAACGGAGACCGTGAGATGAGGACATTGGAGACAGCGGGTATGTGTGATCATGTTAAGAACCTCTGCCCATTGTAATGGTGCATGCAGCTATAACATTCACTGTTTAAAAATTCAAACAAAACTCTAAATAACTAAATAAAGGAGAGAAAAAAAGTTACAATACAACACCATTTTTAAGATTCCACTAAAGATTTTGTAAATGTTCACCCAAGGTGTTAGATTAACCTGAAAAATGGGCAGCAACTGTGTCCCATGCAGCTGTGACACTGCTGGTCTGGGGGCAGAGGGTCAATATCTTCATTAGGTTGCTGCCAGACATAGCATCAAGTATCTTTCCAAAGTGCAATATTGTGCAACTCTTTACATGAAGTCATTTACACCCTAGCCATAGTCCTGGAAAGAGTTGCATTGCAGTGGACTTGAGGCCCAGAGGTGGGGTCAGGGTAGGGGGTCATGAAGAAGAAGAAGGTCATGAATGTCCCCCAGTATGATGACTTCATTGTGACATCATGAGGGACTATTAGGCTTACTGTAGTAATAATAATAATTATTATTGTTATTATTATTTTATTTCTTTTTTTCTTCTTCTTTTTTTCTTTTTTCAACAGCTCAAAAATAAGTCATTAGGATTTTAGGATGTTTCTGTTAAAGCATTTAGAAGAGGAACCTACAAGGTGTAAATTAGTAGCAGGAAGCGGCATAACGTTTACCCACAAGTGACACACCCAATGCTTACAATTAACCCACATGGGTGTGCCTGTATGTGGCCCAGTTGGTTCCCAAGTGGGCTCCACATCCAATGTATGTATTGAGCCCACGAAGCCCAGGCAAATTCCATATGGGGCCCATATTTGAATGTTGGCTGGGGCCACCGACGTGATATCTCGCCCTGCAGACTGAATGATGTTAGTTGACAAACTTTTCTATTTATTATGTAGCCTATTTATTCAGGTCTTGATCTTTTCCACTAGTGCACTCTTTAAAAATTAAGTAATGACTCTGAACTCTAAATAGATAACAAAATAAAGGAGAAAGTTACAATACAGCACCTTTTCTAAGATTCCACTAATACAATACTACTACCGGTTTTCATAATCTCCATTCGGCAACAACTTTAAATGATCAATTATAATTTTATTAAAGTGAAACATTTCCTGGGGCAATTAAGTCTTTCGTTACAGTTTGCCTATTTTCCGACGAAGAAGATAGCTTATGGCTAAATGTAAAATGAGTGCATATCTATAACACCATGTGATCTAGGAACTAAGTTTTCTGTTGCACAGGTGTCCTTTTTAAACTTGATGTTTGTTATAAAAGACTGGACTTGCGGAATAGATCAAGAGAGTTGACATTTTCATATGGTTTCAGTTTCCTAAAACGATTAAGGACCATCAACGTGGCTAAGGATTTCAAAATGTATTCAAGTAATTGCCCTCTACGCCAGGTGCGCACATCACACCTGCTTATGTGAGTAAAATGATGTAGCGGGTGGAGCCTATGATCTAATTGGATGATGATGCAGCATGCTCTGTAACCGACAGACACTCGAAGACGCGAGAACGTGATACAAGACCAGCAAATATACTGGGATCGAATACTGAAGCACGGCCAGGGCGACGGTGAGACAGACGAGCTGTTAAGCATTTCCACCCCAAAATTACCCGATTCATTGACTATACGGGAAACCTTGTTTATTCGTTCACTTCCCATGGAGGCAGTTGTGTTGCACCCACACATAATGACGGACGTAAATTGCAACAGTAATAGCCTGAACGCTGAGCTGGAGGTGAAAAAGCTCCAGGAGCTGGTTCGGAAATTGGAAAAGCAAAATGAGCAACTGAGGACGCGGGCGAACGGTTGCACCAGCAGCCACAGCCCGCATATGCTCTCTCCCTCGCCGGCCTACCTTTTCGGGAGCACCGGAGGCTATAGCCTACCAAGTCCACTGCCGACTCTATTGTGCCAGTCGTCTCTAGGGTCGTTTTGTTCCTCTGACGAACCGTGCGAGTATTTTAACTCTCTTTGCGATGCTGACTCAGCTGTTGT
Source organism: Galaxias brevipinnis (assembly GCA_036023535.2). Classification (NCBI taxonomy): domain Eukaryota; kingdom Metazoa; phylum Chordata; class Actinopteri; order Galaxiiformes; family Galaxiidae; genus Galaxias; species Galaxias brevipinnis. Next base: position 4,100 of record JAVQIZ010090323.1, read on the forward strand.
CCTTGACAACGAGGTGGATGGGGACGATGAACTCACTGTTCTGGATGAGGTGGAGGTTTTGGACTTGGATGCTTCGTTCTCTAACGAGGACTCCGAGGATTCCTGGTAATTTGCCTGTTGCATAGGCCTGCTAGTTATTGCTATGCTCCAACCATTTGTTGGTTGGCAAGGGGGAAAATCGATTAATTTCTGGTCTAGCTGGTCATTGATTAATGGTTATCCATTGATTGATAACCAACTGGTCGTGGTAATAGGCCTAATTTGGTTGTGGAATTTGTATTAGGCCTTTTAGGGTAGAGAATCATCAAACAAATTGAATTGGCTAATTGAAGAAATATACCACTTGTTACAGAGAATGTGTAAGAGCAACATCACATGTACTGAAGGATCTTTTTACATTTTAATTTGGACAAATGCTATTTTTTTATGTCTGAAATGTCATGATATAGACAGAGAGAAATAAAAAATCAAAATAAGGTCTGCATGCATGGCTGCAGCATAATATATTTCACAAATCATTACTTTTTATGAAATGATCAAACACATGCAACTGTCAGCAGATACTCAACAGTAATCCGTAAAATGATAAACTGCATGGTCAGTGGATGAAAAGATTTGCCTTTATACCTGACAAACTTTGGGGTCTGTCCCTGGCATTGTATTTGCAGGTTGTATGTACCATCAAAGGCCAGTGTGAGTGCAGCCAGCCCCATGACAACCCTCCAGTGGTGCCGACACGTGCTGGACAGACCAAAGTCTGAGGTGGAGGTAGCTAGACGCTCTCTGTGTCTCCGTCTGGACCAAGGTACTGCCGGAGTGGGAATGTATGGATGTGTGTGGGGTTGTCTCTAAAAAAATTCATAGGGAGAAAGATAATGTGTTTGAGGAAGTTATATTGTGTGTGCGTGCCTGTGTTTGTGACACACTTGGTATGAAACGTCCCTAGTTGGAAACCTATAATTATAACCCATGGGAGACCTACCTTGTTCCTCTTCACCATAACAAGTCTAGAATTCTGTCAGCAACTGCTGAGCTGACTACAGGGGTTGTGCATGTTTGCCATTGGAAACAAGTATCTCCTAGATCAATAAACAAAACTAAAATATTTAGGTATGATCTTGTGGGGCAGGTTTAAGCTTGGATGGTCCTGGCTGCAGATAAAGTTAGTTATTACACCCAGAATCAGGACTTCCGTTTGATTGAGTGGTAGATGTTAGTACTAACCCACATAGACCAACAAGTGCATGTCTACTGGGACCTAACTGTCATTCGTTACTTAACTTGGGACAGTATACCATTAATTGGGTTTAAAATAAATGTGTTCCGTTTTACTCTCACCTTAAATTCATGAGGTGGGATTTCAGACAAAGACAGGATTTTGTGACGAGTCACTTGAAGGCAGTAAAATTAGTGTATTGCATGAAATCTCCCAGGATTACTAGCTGTTAGGAGTAGGTTAGCCGAAGCCGTGCTATTTCAGGCTCTGGGTTAGACTAGTAGGCCTCCTGCCAGACATGCACAGTAACCAGTGGCTCTACTGGCTGCTTTAGAGGATTTGGAGGTAGAACTACTGTAACAGTCATGGATAGTCTGGGCTCCAGACTGCCACCAATTTGGTGGAAAATGCCACAAAAAATCTGTCCACTGCTAAACATTTTTGGTGTCAGTGCTGCCTCTCAAATTTACATTGGTGTTTTTCTTTTGTTATTAAAATCGTCTCATAATCGTAAACGTTTTTGTTTGATTATTCATATTCCTCCTTTGAACTACCTATTAGCAACAGTCCTTTCTGTCTCGCGCTGTATAGTATTGCCATTTTTTACTTTGATTTCATATAAACCCCCAAAAAAGATAACTGCCACCAGTTGTTGTGCTACTACCACTGACTTAGTGGCAGCAGTACCACCAGTGTAAAATGTTAGTCTGGAGCCCTCATTGTATTGTGGGCAGTTCTAAGGGGTTGGTTCTCTTTGTTTACTAGACAAACACACATTGTAATAGCCACAAGCTCGCAATGTGAACGCATGATTCAAGGGAAGACATTTGCATTCATCCCTTTTGGGTCCAAATGTGTTTTTGTATTGATTGTACAAACCTTCAATGCCAATACTCACGGGCTGATCTCTCCTCAGGGTGTCGTCTTCAGAGGCTTCTCTTGACCTCAGGGTGGACAGCCTATAAAAGGCATTAGGCAGCTCTGAAAGAGTGGACCAGGGTGGCATGGAGACGTTTACACCTCCTGTCCTGTTACTGGCCTTCCCACTGCTTCAGAGATTAGGAATGACAAGGACGGGTTTTTATATAAGGTGCAAAGTAAATATCGGTATAGATTAGATCCCGAGTGATTTATGGGTTGGCTGATTTTGTCCGCCGATATAATATTAGTATCGGCGTATGTTTTATTTTTGTTTTTTTGTTTTTTTAACCAGGCAAGTCCCGGTGAGAGAGATATATCTTTAACAAGGTGGCCATGGCCAAGAGGAAAGCATCAGCATAAAACACCAGAGCAGATGTAAAACAATGAAACACTACCTAAACAATGAAACAATTTGCGATCACGTATCTTTGTCGCAAGTGATAACATCCATATTTGCGGGGATCATGGCAAAAGTGTTTGTTTATTTATCTTCGATATCAGGGCTAGAAATGTACTTTTTACAGATGTTTTTGTAAACAGTTTTGAATCGTAGTAACAAAATGCCATGCGAGGCGTGCCCCTTTGAAACAGCAGTACTCGTTCAGTGGACATGGCCTCCAAGCTGCATTTTGCCCGTAAAAAAACACGTTTAACACTCGCTACCACCACTACCACTAATTTATATATATGAAGAATATCCGATATTAGAAATGCACTAAAACTACTGTGTCACTATGTTTCAGTTTGCTTACTGTAAGCTGTTATCTGAGCATTAGCGGTGTATGAAATGAATGTATTGTGTCCACATGCCATACTAGATTGGAACAAATGGTGGAGCTGGTTCTGTAGAGCGAGTTGGGATATGTAAGGCGGTCAGCAGTGACTGAAATGGAGATGACTGATCACACGCTCTCAGCTGAAGTGTGAAATGCATTAATGCAGCTTAGCAGCCTAAGGCTTTGCTGATGGGAACTGATTGCACCTGGCTTTGCTTACCTGGGGTGTGCGTTAGTGTTTGAGCCTGCACGTGGGCACCTTTTGCCTAATTCTGATCCGTGTGGATGAGTTTTAGCAGCTCTGTTGTACATCCACTCATTCATATTATTATGCATGTGCTCCAGTTCTTCCTCGGTTGTAACAAGTGGCCTACAGGCCTTGCCCCTCATTTCATCAGTCCAAGCCGCTTATTGCAGCAGTAGATAACTTGCGGTTGTACGTATTCATGTCTTCCTGGAACCCCCTCTCCCTCCCTCCCTTAGCTTGTCTAGTAGCAGTTATATATTATGGTATAGTAGCAAGCTACAAAGCCTCCCACTCGGTCACTCCACTATCTTCTCTGCCGGTGGTTTAAATTCAGCAACGCTCCTCCGAGTGGGCCCTGTGTAGACCGGAGCCCCCACCAGTGGTTTCCATGGGAACAATGTTTACATAAAAGGGAATGCATGTCCAGATGCCAACTACCTTGGATTCCTATTGACAGGTTAGCGAAGCCAATACTCGCTCCCCGATATCTCGAGGGAAGAAGGCTGAAAGTCAGTGTTTTACACACACACACCCAAACGCGTGAAGAGAAAAATGAAACATCACTGCAGCAGATCATTTTTTGTTTTATTCCTTTCTCTTTGTTCAGGAGGTTTAGGCTTGATGGGCTTTGTAACGTCTTTTGGCATGCTGTCTAGTTCTGGAGATAGATGAGCTGTTTGAACTTGAGAAACTTACAATACAAATCAAGTGGCTGTGGTGCCCACTGGTGTTCCTGCACAAAGGTCTTTGTGCGTGTTGCTGTTCCTGGTACTGACTTGTTTATTGTGTGAAGCCGTTGTGAAGGCTGCATTGTTTGCTTGGCCAGGCCCCATTGGCCAGTGCAGGTGTGAGTTTAGCTTGAATAGACTGCTTGTGGTCAGTCAGACCAATGGCACACAGTGGTGATGAGGTAACTGCATTGGTCTTAGTCAGAGTGTGTGCGTGTGTGGTCACAGTGCGTATGGTCACTAAGGAATTGTGATGTGCAAGAGTGATTCTATGCCTCCATCCCTTATCCTCTCCCTTGTCCTGTTTCTCTCTCTCCCTTCCCTCTGTAGTTTCAAGGTGGCGCACCTCCTTATCCAGCCCCTCGTCCCCTGCTGTTGGCAGAGTAGCTGGGGTATCCCCCCTCTCTGCCTCCTCCACCAGGTCCTCCTCCACCCCGCAGCCCTCTCTGAGACACGGTAAACACTGCAGTACAACTAGGGCGTTGGCCTGATGGCAATTATTTTAGGTGATCACAATAATTTTCCATAATTGCCATTCTAAAGGAATTTTATACCAATGTTAGAAATGATGCAACAGATACAATGTGATTTAGGTGCCTTTCCAAGATGTCAGTGTTTCCGCTAGAGGCGGACTCAAATTTATTTGGCTGTGTGAGTGGTGGTCCGTTTAGCCTCTTCCGTGTTTCATACGTTTGGTGGTAATCTGAGAGCCGCAGACACTAATGTCTTCTGTGCTGCGAAACACTCACTACAGGATGTATTGTGTAATGTAATGTGGCTCAAATTGGCACTGTCAAAGCAACGCCTCTAAAAAGCACTGCTGTGAACATAGAGTAAATTAATTAGTTTGTCTTGTAACGGAATATGATTAATTTGCAGATACAAATTTTTGAGCGGGACAAACAATTATTAACATTACATGCATGTGGTTTTTCAACCTTAACTTTCATTGTTTATGAACTTTTTTGCTCTGATTTTCCTTCACTGAAAATGTCTACTCTCTGTCCTTCCTCTCTAGCCTCTTTCACCTCCCTTCTCCAACCTTTCCTCCAGCCAATCCTGAGTCCCATTGGGAAGGACCCCTCTGCTCTGACAGAGAGAGCCCCCACCTTCGTCCCTCACCCAGCCCAGCGCAGTAAGCCCCACTCCCCAACCCTAACCCTCCACATCAGCTTGCTTTTTTGTTGTTCATGCAAAACATCTCTTAAAAACAATGCTGCAACAGTACTAGAATGAGCTTGAACGAAGTTTCCTGCTGCAACAAATGGCGAATGTTTCTCTGATTTACATATTGGACCGTTGAGTTGATTATTGCGCTTATGTCATGGAGAAAAAGCCTTCGATGGCAGAAGTTTAGTTACATGACACTGAGCCTATGGAACTTGGTAAAGAAATTTACAATCATAATCTGTTGCTGTGAAAACTGTCCATCAGGCACTATGCCTGGATTATTTTTGTCACCTAAAGCACAATACCATGAAGATGCTATTTCAAGACATTAGTAAAGAGACAGACAGACTCTTATTTTTCATAAAGTATCTTAAATACTGGTTTCTTCAAATGTGAGATCCTGAAAGTTAGTCCCAGCCTGCTTTTGTCTGTCTTGTTTAATCACTTGGATGTCGCAGTTTCAGTTTTCCTTTTGAAGAGCTAACTACCAATGGCGTTTATGTTTCAAAACTTAAAACAAGATATTTCGTTTTTTCAAGGTTTTGGTTGTGTTGAGATATTAGTATTTCTGCATAATTATTTGCACAATTATTGATTGCCATATTAGTTATTGCAGTGACAATCATCTTGATCATATTCGATAATATGAAAATGAATATGATGAAGATGATTGGCACCAGCATGTCTGGTCGGTTGCTAAGGGCTGAATGTTTTCACTCAATTCCTTCATTGCTATCACCTGTTTATACCGTTTGTACTAACCAGGAACATGTTGTTGGTCAGGACTCAACTTATTTAGCAATTGGTACTGGAGGGTCCATTGACAAAAACAAGTTATTTTTCCTTTGTCAATGCTTGTGTTATGAATCATTCTGAGTAAACTTTTATGACCTGCATACATACTGAAATAACTTAAACTCTTTTCTTCCACAGTTGGATATTGAAATGTTAGAATATGACGTGCTGTCTGGTCGTTCCTCTGTAGGCCACGGCATGCTGAGCTCTGCTCTCAGCCACCAGTCTTCTATGGACAGTGATGATCTGGACGGCTCGGAGCAGGGAGACGACTCCATCTGCCTGGGCTATAAACTCCAGGACCTCACAGATGTCCAGGTCATGGCGCGACTGCAGGAGGAGAGTGAGTGGAACGCCTTTTTAGTCCCTTTGTTTCCTACATACTGTCGGCGAGGTGGATACGTCTTCACAGGGTACGAACAGAATTTCATTAGGTTTTGCCCATCAGATTTTGATGCAGTACCACTGCATATGAAACAAGATGTTGGCCTTTGTTAATTTTTGACAAAATATTTGTGTTTTTCATTCATTGGAGTGTTTGATTTATTCGCAATATATATCCACTTTTCCATCTCGTTCTTTCCCCTCTCTTTCCCTCAATCTGCTCTTCCTTTTCAACATCTAAAACTGTAACATGTGACATCAGACCTCAGAGCTCATCGCTACTTTAGCTTTATTAACCCCAGAAGGTGAAAAATTATTGCCTGTGTATTTGTGTGTATGTGTGTGTGTGAATGCACCTCTATTTTTGGTGTTTGTCCTTGCATGGGTTGTCGCGCTTGTCCACATCTCTGCCACCCTCAGGCCTGCGCCAGGACTACGCCACCTCAGCCACCTCAGTGAACAGCAGTGCCGGAAGCCGCCGCAGCGCCAGTTTCTCCTTCCTGTTTGGCCAGCGCAGCGCACCGGCCCACCTCCTGGACGAGGACGACGACGACGAAGACTACGGCCTCCTGCCTCCTCCACAGCCACGTCTCACCCGCCTCCCCCACTCCCATACTTTCTCAAGCCTAAGAGACTGGCGCAGAAGCACCCCCTCGCTGTCCACCCCTCCCACCACCCCCACTACCGCTCCCTACCCCCCAGCAGGCTTCTCTTTCCAACCCTTATCCCAGCACCAGCCTCTAACCCAGGGTTACCCCTATGCACCCGAGCAGCAGGGCTTCAGGCCCGGATCAGGTGAGCAGGAAAGGCCCTGGCTTCAGCCTGTGCTCTCTGTGTGCTTCATAAATGAGTGTCCAGCACTGTTTATCCACTAAAGAGTTTGGAAGATATATTTTTATATAGTCACACTGTCATTCATTTTAAGGATCAGATGAGAATGTTAAATGTAGGTTTCCTCTAGTTAGACCTGTTTCTCCTTTGTTAATGTGGGTTGGTGAATGTATGGATTTGTATGTATGTGTTTATGAATGTATGTATTTGTGTGTCCATGTCTGTTGGCGATATTGTTCTGGGCAATCATTTATTGGGAATCCAGCCGAATCTGAGAGTAAGATATATTTTTTCAGTCAGTTTGCTGTCCTTTAATCAATATAATTCAATTGTCTACCAACCTATACAGACAACTTTTTTATTTATCTTTTTTGCTGCCTTCATAGTCAGTCATTAATGAATATACACTGTCACAGGTGATGCTAACTAGATAGAGGTTTTCTGACCAACGCTCTGGCTTATTGACTAGCCTACCTGGCAGACCTTCCACTGCTAACCAGCTTTTAATAACCAGCGATAAGCTTCTTGTCCCAGTGTGTCTTAAGCTCTCTGAGCCTTGGCCTGTTTCCCTTTGGGAGGGTAAGTAGGAGAGGGAGACGGGCGGCAGGCAGGGTTTGGGAGGGTTAACAACATATACGTGGAGCAATGACAGTTCAGATTCATTGCCTTAGAAAGATTATGTAGTACTTGTCAGATGAGGAAGAGGCTTAATATGAAAGTAATGTGAACTTTGTTACAATGTAGTTTTTAACTATAATTTTGTGTCTCTTTCAGATAAGCTCCGGAGGAGTATGACTAACCTGTTCAGGGCTCCCAGTATGCCTTGTGTGCCCAGTCCAACCAATCCATTAAACACCCCTTCATTGCTTCGTAACAGTCAGAGCTTTGATTCCTCCAATGACCTTGCCCGGCTTCAATGCGCCTGTGAGATAATACTCTTTGTTATTTGTATTGCTCTGAAAGATGTCCTGCTTAACTGGAAAAGATGTGTCTTGGCACAGGTTATTCATTTCAAATGTCTTTGCTTTACCCATAGTGTCAGTGTAATTAAAGTAGTTATCCAAGTATCATTTTCTGATAACTTTTCTACACTTTTTCCAGCTTATTTATTTTATTTACGCAGGGTTAACCTACTGAGACTCTCAGTGCCCTGTTTAAAAGCAGGATATATACATTTAAAAAAAAAGTGACATCAAATTCATTATCTGTTTGGATCTCTTTGTCCTCACACCCTCAGTACCTAACCCAGGTCAGCTGCAAAACAGGGTCCGCAGTGTTGGCAACTTCCAGACGTTGTCAAGGCAACCACTGAAGGCCACTGCCTACGTTAGTCCCACCATCAAGGGTTCGGTCGCAATGACGATGTCCACCAGTCTGCAGACCCTTAGCAGCAGTACTAGTAATAGTGGGATCCCGCTCCCAAGTAAACCAGCTACTACTACTACAACACCACGAAGCAGTTTGCCCCGCCCCACTTCCTTTATAGGGACCCCAAGCTCCACCCCTCGCAGCAAGATTGCACAACCAGTCCGCAGGTAGATTTTGCTATTTTCTAAATATTGTGTGAAGTGTGTCTGTAAACAGAATACGAACCTGATCGACAAACTTCTCAGAGAGACTAATCGATTAAACAACTAACTTATTGTAAATTCTCTTTTCTTCATTTTGTTCATGCAGTTTTTTGACACCTCCAAAGAGCTTGTCCACCCTGAGTGCCCTTCGAGATGGGAATTGGAGAGATGGCTGTTATTGACTGAATGGATGAGTCATTGATGTGCTGATGAACAAGAGAAGCTTGTGGCAGTGTAGTGTGCTCTGCTGGTCAGAGTATCTCATTGCAATTGTATGCTTGAGAAAGGAAGTCCTTGTGCAGGCTTAAGAGAACATATATCAAAAGGTACCTCAACTTCCTGGTTACCTGTATGTCTTTGAATAGAGCAGATTATCTTCCATGGACAGTATGTCTTGTCAACAGATCTTATAAAAATGTTTTACCTGTCAGGAAGGTATAATTGGGATTGAAGGGAGGCTGAGTAATGCTGGAGCCTCAGGTCTACCGTGTACATTACTCACAACCACCAATCACTTTTATGATGACTAATTTGTCGGGTAAGCACACATGATGCATTTCCTAATTTGAATGGGGTGTGTGAAATTTAATTGTAAAGGATATTTTATAATTATTTTTGGGATCTGGTAGCACAGGGATTTTATACATTTGAAGCTTGGTGATCTGTTATGCTTTGTGCATAGATTTGCACCCAGAGGTAGAAACGGGTATTATGTCAAGGTTTAGCATCTGAGTCTCTACTCAATAACACATTCCTAGCGCTCAAAATGGAAAGAGTGAATTGATTTTATTTCCCATCATGTGTCAAATCTGGTCTGTGCCAAGGGGTTGGGGGAAGGGTGCTTCTCCTTGTTACAACTGTGCAATAATGTGCTCACAGGTAATCATGAATTGCTAAACAGAGCTGCCACTTTTTGATCCTTCAAGCTGCCAATTCTATTAACTTTTTAGTGCAATTAATCAGGTGGATTTTGTTTCATGCCACTGATGCTGCTAAAAATGAAATCACTCCCTTAGTATGATATAATATAAATAACATAATTTATCATATTTATTAGTGTGAATGTTTTACTGTTAAGTGTGCATTTGGCTAAATCCCCATTTTATTGATGCAATACAATAGCTTTTCAATGTGAAACATTTTAACCAAATAAAAAATGTAAGTATGTTTACAAATTTCCTATCACAAAACTTTTGAAGTTGTTTTAACAAATTTACACTTTCACTAATTTCACAGGTTGGTATTTACTGGTGTACTGTATATATTTGTTATTGTATCTGAATTGAGTGAATTTTCTTTCTTTTACTTATAATTGCACTTTGCTTTTCTTTCTGATAAGAGGATGTTTTTTGAAGACACTAGATAGGGTATTAATTGCTTAGGGATGGGTATTCACTGTTTAGGGATGCACATTTTTAACACTTAGTATAGTGGTAGCATGTTTGGTTTGACATGTTTTTAATTGTTGAATTAAAGGTGGATTACTGGATTGCACATTCACAATTCTCTAAACCGTTTTGTTACTGTATGTTATTGAGCAAATGTATAACATTTTAATAAAACATTAAAGTAAAACTTTTTTGAAAAGGTAATGTGATTTATGCATTCTGTTTCAAATGTAAAACTTCAATTTTAGCTATACTATGGCTACACTACATTTTGATTTCTTTGTGGTTTAGTCAGGTTATGCTGAGTATAACATTAGTTTCTAAAAGCAGTGTTTCCTGCAAACTTAAGAAAT
>JAVQIZ010090347.1:0-5000 GCA_036023535.2 Galaxias brevipinnis
GAGATAGAGAGAGAGTGAGAGAGAGAGAGAGAGAGAGAGAGAAAGAGAGAGAGAGAGAGAGACATTGTCAGTTTGGTGAATGGGGCTGGGTGACCATGTTAGAGCCGGGAGGTGACACAGTGACCACTGGCCCACTTCACGGAGGGGCGGGCACTCTGAAGGGGGTGTGCAGACTGCTGGGGGGGGGACGGGGGACGGGACAGGGAGGGGGGGGTTGAACTTGGTGACACAGTGTCTGCACCTGCAGCTTAGCTGAAGGTCTCGCCATCACCTGCCTGCCCTCCCATCAAAGTGTCATCAGGACCCTAAATTATCCAAAGCTCTGGCATTATTGCTTTGTTAAAAATCTATCAGTTCAGATAGAATGAAGCCTATATTGATTGGTGGAATTGTTTAAATGAAAAGACGATTTGCCTTGTATCATTTGTTGGATTAAAATTAAGTTTGTGTAGTTATTAGGGGCACACAAAGGCTTGCATTATTTTTAATGCTTAAACCTTGGTTAAATCAGCCTTTGCCTTATTTAAACAGTTAATAAACACTTGCATATTTTCCAACGCTCAACTTACTATCCTAGTTGTGTTTATTTGTTCATGTATGATGTTGTATGTGTCTGAGTGTGTCTTAGTGTGTTGCAACTATAGCGGTACCAACCATCAAGGTCATATTATTATGAATATAAACTGATATGCTAAAAGCAGTCAAATAATTGCCCAAAAATGACTTTACAGCGGTGCAGCAAAGATACTGTAACGAAACCAAGATTGCGATGGTGGCAGTGGTGAAGTGGAAGATCTTGTCATTTTTTTCATCTTTGCGAAACACAGCGGTTCTTCATAATCGACAGGGAGGGATAGAACCAAAATTTGCGTTGCATGATGGTTATTATTTTGTTAGCAATAGTAATTTATCTGCTTACACTAGTATTGCAGCTGTGAGCATTATGACGTCACTGTTTCAATATTAGTTATCTCCATGATCAGCCTCCAACTGGTTCAGCTAACATTAATTCCTGATGGGTGTGCGGTTAGCTAACTTTGTGCCACCTTCCCACCATGGTATGAACTACAGTTGTTAACTGAGGCTGAGAATGACATGATGGTAGTCTTTGTCAGTCCTTCTAGGCCACTTTCACACCTAAAGTTTGGAAGAGGGTCAGGACCAAATCGTTGCACTTTAAGTTTGGTCCGGTTTGTATTCTCACAGCCCCTGGTAAAACCAACGAAATAGTGTTAACACATTATATGTGATATATTAGACAGTTTTTCAGAGGCAAATTGAGGAACTCTTTAGGTTTATAATGGAGTTAAAGCGTATTGCCCAGGTCTTTATGCTTTGATTTGAATTTGAACCAAGTACATTTGAGCAAGCAGTACACTGACAAATGTTTAACATTATCGTCTGATGAATTTACTCCTGCATTAAACACATTGCCTTGGTTAGTTGGTTGGATATGCATTGACTGACTGCTGTCTGCCAAAAGGAGAGTATTGTATAATAGGTGAATGGAGCAAAATAAATAAATATAACTTAATTGAATCATTTTCCACATTCATTTGTAAATGCTACGTGAACATATTAGCCAGATTGTAGTGTGAGTGGGTCATGCATTACTGCTTGACAGATCATGTGTGCTACCAACTGACATGGTTTTAAGGTGATTACATTTTTGCTCTCGAAACGTCTTAGAATTAACATATAGATTAAAGAAATAAAAGAGAAATCCTGCGGAGCATGCCCCCAAACCCTAGCAAGCTCGGTTGTGGACCTTGGTGTTTGAAAAATCCTGGACACGGCCCCGCTTGCAACCCCTTCAGCCCCCATCTCCTTCGACTGTCCTTGTCCCCATTATGTTTTTGAATACTTTCTGTAGTGATGCTGTTTCAGCATCTGATAAACTGATACTGTAATAATGTGATCCTGTGAAACTGCTAACCTGTGAAACTGTGATAGTTTCCCTCTGACTAATTAATGCATTGTAGATTTTGTAATCCTCATTATTCTCATAATATTTTCTGTTTTGTTTTGCTGTTCTCTCTCTCTCTCTCTCTCTCTCTCTCTCTCTCTCGCTCTCTCTCCCTCTAGCTCTCCCCCTCTAGCTCTCCCCCTCTAGTCTCCTCTCCCCGTGCACGGTATCACTGGGCTATACTCGCTGTACGTCTGGCCTGGCACCGTGTGAGAGAGGTGTGTTTGTGCTCCGCGTACGACAGGACAACTCTCTGGAGATGGAGGGCTGGAGAGGGTGGGACCACCCTGTTGCCACCCCCATCCTCTTGTCTTCTCTCACTCCCACCTCATCCCCTCATTCCCTCTCCTATTCACAGTGCAGCTGCAGAGGGCCTGTGCCCCTCTCCGCCCCTCTCTCACACTCACTCTTTCCTCTCCCTCTCGTTTGTCCCCTAGACATGGAGATCAATGGGGAGGCTCCTGGAAAGGCAGCACAATGGACTCTGCCACAAGGTGAGCAGCCGCAGCTGCATACGGCCCAATGCTGCCTTTTCTGGCTCCGGCGAGCTCCTCAGCCGACCAGCGTGTGTGTGTGTGCGTGTGTGTGTGTGTGTGTGTGTGTCTGTGTGTGTGTGTGTATGTGTGTATGTGTGTGTGTGGAAAGGGGGGGTCTGAGCGACGCAGTATGGCAACAGATGCTTTTGTTCGGCCAAAAGTCTGAAAGGGGGCATGGGTGGGGGGGCTTTGCCGTGTCAGGGCGCGGAGTCATTTTTCTCTCCTTTTTCTGTCCCACTGCCTCTGTTTCTCCCTCTCTCTGCCTCTCCCCAGCTGTGCCTGCCGTGGCGGCTGAGCAAGAGGAAATGTGAGGGCAACAGCATGATGGAATACGTAAGTGGGGCGCGCGGTTTGGGCCTGTTTTGTGAGCGCCTTCATTAAAGGGTCGTTTATCTGGCCTGTAATCCCATTGTCCAGGGCCTTCTTTATCGGACCCGGTGTGTCAGGGGGGCGTAATTGGCCGATTGGCCACGGTCCGCGCATGCTGAGGAGATTTATAAAGCTGTGAATGGAGCTGACTCCTCTGCGGGCAGCGCTCCCTCTCCCATACAGGAGAGCCTGCGCTGCAGAATAACGCTGAATAAACGCAGAAGAAACGTGAAAAGGATGAAACGTCCCCAAAGCTTCTTTGTGCAAGTGTGAAATCAGAGGCGAGAAGAAAAAGGGCCCTGGAATCAGTCTCTCCCTCCCTCTCTTGTCGTCTATTTTTTCCCACCTTTATACTCGTTCTGACTTTGTTGTTTCACCTCTCTTTACTCTCTCCTCTTTTCTGTAGCCCTCCTCCCCCTTTCTCTGTGTTCTCTTTCCATCTCTCTCGCTGTCTCTCTCTCTCTCTCTCGCTCGCTCTTTCTCGCTCTCTCTCTCTCTCTCTCTCTCTCTCTCTATCTTTCTGTCAGCCTTCTATTCACCATGTCAATACTGAAGTTACTAAAAACAATCAAACATTCCTTTTTTCCACACAGTTTTTCAATACTTTGATCAACTGGGAACAAAAAGTTATTCAATGTTTTGATGTTCCTTGAACGTTTTACAAGCTTCTTCCACTTTTATGCGCTGATTACAATCATCAAGTCAATATATATTCTGATCGATACCACTACAACCCAAGGAAGCTGCATTGCATTAAAACCAAAGAAATATTTTCTGTACAGAACATCTAAAATCAGCCAGGCAAAACATTCTGCTTTCCAATCAAACATGCCCCCCCTCCCACACACACACACACACACACACACACACACACACCGTGTGGTCCGTTAGACATGTGTTTGTATCCGCGTGTGTTTTAATGTGTGAGAGTGTGTGCTGGCTTTATGTGATCCCATGGTGGGCTGGGGTTGGCTCCTAATGACCTCCTAATTAACGGCAGCTCACCACTCAATGGTCTGATCAAGAAGAACAGGTCAGAGGTCACCGACATGGCCGCTGGTGGCCAGAGATCCTGCTCCCTGCTAATTACCCTTCCATACACCTTCCCCATACCGTACGGAAGTTTTAAAAAGCCGCATGGACTCCTGCCTGTACATTCCGAATGCACCAACGCTGTGCTCAATGGATGACACAACCCAGTAACCCACCGAAAAAAACACGGGAGACATGATTTATGGTACGGCGGGATGCTCCGCTGCGGCACTGTTTTAGAGATGTCATCGCAGGTGAATATCGCTCACTCCCTCACCCCACCCCACCGCTCTGCTCCGCCGCTCCAGCTCTCAGACAGGCTCCCCAGTCAGTTTTACTGTGCTGTCAGAAACACAGACCAAGAGCTCATTGACTGAGAGTTTTGTTATTTGTTCAAAACCTTGCCAAGAGCCAAAGAAAACAACTTTTCGTGTTTTCTTTTTGAAAGGCGCGTAATAGAAGTGTGTTTTGTATAAAGGTAAATTATGTGGTACCAGAGTAATCTACTATGTCTCTGAAGATGTAAAAAAAAAGCAGGACCAAAATCCAATCATTGTGTTCAAAGGTCTACTGGCTTGTCCTTGCTGCTGGAGATGAACAAATTAGGATCTAGATGGACAGTTTAAGTATGATGTACCGTGTGGTAAACTGGAACATAAATCTAGCTAAACCACTAGAAAATCTCTTGTCCTCAAAATAACAGTTTCCCTCCCTTTCCATGGGTTCTGTTTACAGAGTCCAATGGTTATTCAGGGTAATGGCAAGGGGAAGGAAAATCCAAAGGAGGGAGGGAGGGAGAGCGAGAGAGAGAGAGAGAGAGAGAGGGAGGGAGGGAGGGAGAGGGGGCTGGGTTTAATGTAGCTGATTGTCTTGCCCTGAAAAAAAGGAACAGTTTCTTCTGTGTTAATTTTCAATTTTGTTGCTGTCTGTGCAGCCGGCCTTTGTGAGCGATTCTCCTTCCCCTCCCCAAAGGCCACCTTCTCCCCCTCTCTCATTCTCTCTTTTTTACTTCTTCTCGTCAGGCCATCTAGATTATGTTGCTAAGGAGTTTTTTTCCTCCTTTTCTTACTTTTTTTCAGCGTTTCCCATTGATTTGG
>JAVQIZ010090347.1:15000-17944 GCA_036023535.2 Galaxias brevipinnis
TCTGAGACCTCCATCATGCCGCCTGGTGGGGGATCGTCTCTCCCCCCGGGGGGGCCGTCAGGCAGCAGCCCCGGTGTGGACACGAGGGGTCATCTCCCTGGCAAGCACAAGATTAATGGCCGTGTTCCTCTCTGGCCGCTGACTGGCCGGCAACGCAAATCCGTCGTCGAGGCGACCCCCGGTGTTAAACACTTTCACAGAGGTGTCCGTTAACCCCTCGTCCACCGGGCAACGACAGATCCGCACCCGCACGCGTGGACATTCGTGCGTGCACATACCTGGACACACAAAATGAAACGCAAACACATGCATGCATACACAGGCTTACACCTCGGAACACGTACTGCGTGAGTACATACAGTACAAGTGTGATTAACGTTAAGACTCTATTAACCTAGCACGTAGCAATATTCTTTACAGGAAGTGAAGATGGGTCAGAGATTAAAAAAAAAAAATTCTAGCTGCACTTTATCCTGGAGACCTGTATCATTTGTCTTACATAGAGTGTCTGTTTGTTTATAGAGGCTAAAGTGGTTGAGTATGGAGCAAATCAACGGAGCAATTCCTAGGTGTCCCGTCATCCCTTGTTCAATGTTTTTTTGCAGTTAAATGAACATGTTTGAGTGTTGAGTCACAGATCCAGATATTGTGCCATTTGAGAGTAGACTTAGCAGGCAATCTGTAGGATTGATGTTTCAAACAGGAAGGACGGCCCAAGTTTAATTGTGAAGCAATGCAGACATAATACACACACACACACACACACACACACACACACACACACACACACACACACACACACACACACACACACACTCTCTCTCTCTCACACACACACACACACACACACACACACACACACACACTCACACACATACACCAGCAAAGACGAAGTTGGTTTGAAAGGGACATCAGAGACTATTTATCCATTCTCCCTTCTCTCTATTTCCCCATAATGTGCATTTTTGGGGGAGGTGTCATGGCGGGGGCTTTGGAGCCGGTGACGTTAAACAGACTCCAGATGTGGCAGAGAGAGCAGGAGGCCCCAGAGAGAAAAGGGAGATTGAGGTGAGGGGGATGGGGGACGCAGGAGGAGGGGTGGGGGCTGTTGACCTCTGAAGCCCCATAGGAGGCCTGACTAACCGCTGGGCCATATCCGTCCTGCAATCCAGCAATCCTCCCTTTCCTATCCGTCCTGCTCTTTCTCTTTTATTTCTCCTTTTCTTCACCCCCCCCCCCCCTCAACCCCCCCTCCACCACTTGCATCACACCCCATCTGTAGTCAGTCAGCTCCTCCCTTACCTCCTCTACCCTATCTCACATCTTCTCTCTGTATCTGTCTCTGTATCGGACATGTTGACTCATCTTCCTTCCCATCTCGATTGCAATTTATGTCTGTTGATATAAACTGTTGTCCAAGTTGGTGCCTGTCCCTCTCCGTAATCTCTATTACTTCCTCTGCCCGCTCTGGGACTTGTAGTTCCTAACAGGAACATCTCAGTTTGAGGAAAAGAGTGGAATTTGTTTAGAGACACTGCACATGAATGCAAATTCAAATAGGGTTTAGTTTAATGGGATCCACAAAACTGGCCTGTTCAAACCGACGATGCGACTACTACTACTACTTCTGCTGCTGCTACTACTGCTACTACTACTACTACTAATAATAATAATAATAATACTAATACTACCACTGCTCCTACTCTTACTACTGGTACTACTACTACAGTTGCTACTACTACTATTAATAATATCACTACAAAAAAAATTACACAATAACGCAATCGCCCAAATACACAGCCTTAGATATGTCTAAATCCATATATTTAAGACGAGTGGTCCATCTATATGAATGGAGTGGTCTTCATAATTTGCTTGCCCTAAATATTGTAACCTAAAGTAGCACTACTTCAGGCAAGAATGATGCGCTTCCCTTGAACCGATTTGTCTTGGCAATCAAGGCATTGTACATCCTCAGACAGATACAAGGAGAGAGAGCTGCACAGTGAAAGTGGCACTCAGCTCTGTGCTACACTGCCATCTACAGAGCGACAGAGCCACTCCAGACGTCACAGCAGACGTGTTATTTCTCTCTCTCTAAATGTGCACCAACACGGAAGAGAGCACATGTACGTGCACGGAAAGGTTCATGCGTGACTGTTTTTTTTTTCTTTTTTGAGATAGATAGCCACAGATAAAAAGAAAACGTAAATTCAGAGAGTTGCTCATTAAACGGCTGGCCTTGTGACCTGCTGATTGAACAGCGCCCACTTCAATCCTCCTCAGCCTGAATTCCAGCTGATTACTTCTGCCACCGATCCTTACTGACTGGGCCTACCCTGTCTCACACACACCCACACACACACACACACACACCAACGGACATAAAAACACACTCTCAAACACACGTATTTTTGCACACACCTGCATGCACACCAGGAGTCACATGGGCCTATTGTCCGAGACAGACCTCAATCAGAGCGGTGCACCAGAGCTGTAATGACTTCCATCTCACTGGGGAAATTGGTCACAACGTTATGCCCCACCCCCCTCCCCGACCCTCCCCCACTCCTTCCTCTCTCCCTCTCTCTCTCTTTCATTGGTATTCTTGTTTCTCTCTGCCTTTGCTAATCTTCCTTTCTCTCTCACTTTCCCACTTTAACTCTCTCTTTACTGTTCTTTTTATTTCTCCTTACTACTTTCTCTTGTGGCTATAATATGGAGGGGGGGAGGGGGGGGTGTAAATGTAACCAAGTGAGTAACTCTGTTCAATCAATTCCATGTCGTCCAGCTCCCCAGAGCCTTCTCCTCAGCACAGCCAATCAGGTTACTGCCTAGGGGCCATGGAAACGGCAGTCACCTGTAGCTCATCCCATCAGTTGCCTGTCGGTGGAGGCAAAAAAAAACACTG
This sequence comes from Galaxias brevipinnis, assembly GCA_036023535.2. Lineage (NCBI taxonomy): Eukaryota > Metazoa > Chordata > Actinopteri > Galaxiiformes > Galaxiidae > Galaxias > Galaxias brevipinnis. The sequence continues at coordinate 17,912 of JAVQIZ010090347.1, forward strand.
TTGTTTTTCCGTTGTGCTACCCAGGTCTGGAAC
>JAVQIZ010090501.1:0-10813 GCA_036023535.2 Galaxias brevipinnis
TAGAATCCTGCAAAGTGTGATGTCATATGAAAAGGTGTAACATTTGTTACACACGCAAACCCATTGACTGACAGCTGTCTCTGTCAGATTACTCTCGCTGTGCTAGACCTATCTCCACACTGTGCCAGTGCTGGACAAATGTCTGGAACCGTGGATGAAGATTCTGGAGTAGGCTGAAAAAAACGGTGTATTTCTTTAAAACAATCAGAAATGTCTTGGGCAGCGCTAAACCCAGAATGGCCAAATCCCCAAAAGAAAATGCCACATAAAATAATGAGGCATGTCAACTCTGTGATATGACCTTTATTTATAAAAAAGACAAACTAATAACTTAATCATCTGTCTCCTAGAGTAGAAGCCTGTCTATAATTTAGCTCTGGCAGCTCACTAGACCTGCTAAAACTATGGACGATTTAATAGCAGTATGCAGTTCTTTCAGAACGTCGTGATTAAATAGATATCATAGCAGCTCCTGTGACTGTGGAACGGATCAGAACATTGGTCAAGTCAATGTCAATGAAGCATGCAGCTGCCAGTTAATATGCGCCAAATCAACTCAGACTAGCGGTGGCTGAGTCAGAAAACAGATCAACGTTGTGCATGACAGTTACGAGACTGAGTCTGAGCAAGATGCGTTGACAAGTTACCTCTGTTTCTCTTTCTCTGTCTCTGGTGATTCTGTTCTCTATGAGTCAACTACAGCTTACCTCTGTTTCTCTTTCTCTGTCTCTGGTGATTCTGTTCTCTATGAGTCAACTACAGCTTACCCCTGTTTCTCTCTCTCTCTCTCACTCTCTCTCTCTCTCTCTCTCTCTCTGGTGACTCTGTTCTCTTTAAGTCAACTAAAGCTTTATTAGTGTGTGTCCCTGGTAGTGTCCTTTAAGTGTATGGATGCATGCCTGCTCTGCGCCCAGTTCTTTTGCTTTTGCAGTTGTTTTTGTACTACCCATAACATTCTTGAGGATTTTTATCAAGCTTATTTTTAAACTGTGCTCCTAATTGATTTGTCCTTTGTGTGATAAGCAAGACTTGCATTTGGCAAAAATATCAAGGCAATGGGTAATGTGTGTGTGTGTGTGCCTGTGTGCCTATATTAGTATGTCGTGTCTTAGTAAAGCTAACCCATCTGTGACTGATCAATAAGCTATCATAATGGAGCAGGCTCTCTAGATTTATGTAGAACACAACCCCATTTGGTGTGTGTGTGCGCACGGGGAAACAGGGTAGTCGTGTGTGTGTGTGTGTGTGTGTGTGTGTGTGTATTTTGGTCCAGCAGGTCAGGTCTTTTTAATGTATAGTGGTGGTGCAGCCCGCTGGCCAGGCCTCTGCATCAAGACCCCCCTAGTCATCACAACATTCATCTCCCTGCCCCATATACACATGCCAAAAGGTGCAATAGCTCTCCACCAATCCCATCCCATGTCACTACGAGCGCTGAAAGAAATGCAAGTAAGTTATAGTGCAGGATTGGTGAAGACATGTGGTCATAAGGCTAGTTTCTCTCCACATTTATGATGGCTGTGTGCCAGTCTTTTGTCTGGAAGTGTGGAATGAGGAGACGTCTGTGGAAGTGGGGGGGCAGAGTGTGCCAGAGAGCAAGCTGTTTGTTCCTCAGTGTCCACTACGCTTCTCCTCTGCCTGTCTTCTATTCTCTCTCTCTCTCTCTCTCTGTCTGTCTCAGAGCGCACGCTCTCCTTTCCATCGTTTCCTTGCTGTACGCTTGTGGAAGCTCAGTGAAACGCTGCAGAGCAGAGAGGGACCAGGGAAGATGCGTGGTCTCTCAGTATGGGGACTTTAATCACAGGACTGTGGGGAGAATGACACATGGACCATGTTGCCAGGTCAGTGTGCCCGCAATACCTGCACCGTGTCGAGCTGTAATATCTCAGTAGCGGTGTGTGCACCGCGTCAAGCTCTAATATCTGAGGAGGTGTGTGTGTGTGTGTGTGTGTGTGTGTGTGTGTGTGTTCATCAACTGCAGTCAGTGTTCTTAGCATGTTAATCACTTGCTCAGTCATAATGGAACACCCCCATCTTTGTATGTCTGTCTTTCAGTGTACTATTTTTTATCTGCCTTTTTTTGTGCTAAGACACAAGACTCCCTTAGCTATTTCAGTATTATTTTAGCCGTGTGAGTGAGATAAGATTAACGTGGTGAGGACCAGACTGACTTAGCTGCTGCTGCTGGTTGTGGTGACTCTGCAGTGTCGTTCATCTTATGCCAGTATGGCAGAGGCAGAGGCTTTCTTCCTTTTCATCACTCCATCCTCTCCACCTCTCAATGTCAAAGTCCCTTTCCTCTTTCTTCTCATTCTCTCTACCATTCTGCTGACCCCTTCAATGTTTTTTGGGATATGTGGTTAGAGCGTTTCTAAGTCCAAAGACAATCTTCAGTCCTACTAAAAGCAAGCCTACTGACTTTCAGAGTTTCATCAGCGTTTACCAAATAACCCAAATCAGGTCCTTAGCGAGCGACGGAGCTACGACATATTGTTGCATGTGCAGTCAACAGACTTTACGCCAGTCTCCCCATTAGTCACTCCGTTACATTGAGCAGCAGCAGATGTTGCTCTACAGAGCCAACAGGTGTGCTCAGCTTCATTTGCATCATGAATAAGGAGACTGTCTTTATTCTATGGCGGGTGGTGGAATCAACGTCAGTGTCAAGTTAGTTGGATTAGTTAAAGTATTACAACAACATGGATCGCTTCCATACAGCTTCTATTTGTGAATAGCCGTCCCATCACCCTTTTTAATTACACAGTGAGTTCCGATTACCAATTTTTTATTCTTTTACTACAGCTGTTATGTCGATCTAGTTAAAGGTTACATCAATGTCTATTTAAAATACATTTGGCCATAGTCCTATAATTGACCATATGACCATATACATTTCAAAATGTAAGTGCAACTTTCTGCTATGCAAAGAGGACGGTACTGTGCCAACAGTCCACATTTGGTTGACTGCTACTTTTTGTTCAATAAACTCTTTCCTATGAGAAAGCCCCAAAGGAGCCCTCTTTTCTGAAACCCAATGCCACAATGCCTTGATATCAAGGTCAAGGGGACGTTGCGCATTTCGTGGCACTTTGAATTGCCGATCCTTATAACGAGCGCGCTTGAGCCTTCTCTTCAGAATATCAGCAGCAGATAAGAGCACTGCTTCTGTGTCTGCCTCTCGCTCCAGTTCTCAGGGAGAGTTGTCTCTGGGTGCCTCTGGTCACCTCAAGGACTTTATTATTTTTCTGCTGTTAGAGCTGCTTGTAGGACCACAGGAGTAGCCCCGAGGTTAGCTTGGGTTCGCACAAAGCTAACCAAAAGGCATTTTCTCCACTTTGAAGATGTCTTCAATTTAGAATTTTTCATTACGCAACTTGTAACCTAGCACCCCGTGCTTACAGCAGTAGTTTGTTGGTCTCAGTGAGCTTGTTTTTCAATGTAGACCCCTCATGGGTTAAGCTTGTAGCTGCAACGTAGCTCCTCAATAGCTAGTGTGCTAGCTGTTTGCTAAGTGGTAGCGAGGCCACGCCTCACTCCAAGAGAAGGATACAAGCACTTGATTGCGCTGCTCCCTTGACAAGAGTCACGTTGGACACACCTATGGAGGAGTTTCCCACAGTCAGTGTCACTGTTTCTCCCTCCCATAGAGCGTAGAAACCTTTTTGGTGCTCACGCCCTGAGAGGGAGAAGGAGACGAGGATCTGACCAACCCCTTCTTCATCATCCCGACATGGCGCAGGGAAGAAGAAGAGTCCAAAGCCTGCCTTGATAGTTGCTCTGTGTCCTCTACTATGTCGGCGCATGTGAAGCAGCGTGCAGCTACGCTGAAAAATCCCTGGCCGGCTGGCGAAGTGAGCCGCAGTAGGTCCGTTTTGGATCGGGTCTATATGCAGGTTGCAACTCCAACCAGAAGGAGGGCTGTCCCCATGATTCCTGATGTTCTCACTGACGCATTGTGGACAAAGACTTGGATGTCGAGGGTGCTGGTCGGCGCATGAGTTTCAATTCAAGAGTCAAACTGCACATCATTACCATAGTTCCTGTTTCATCTCGAGGTTTTGCTTGGTAGCCAATCTTGTGCCGTCACGGTGCATGGCCTTGTATCACTGTCTGACAGGGAGTCGGACTGAACGTGACTTTGAGTGAACTATCAGTGAATCAAAGTATCAGTGAGTCGAACTATCAGTGATTCGAACTATAGCAGGGAGAATCGAACTATAGGAGGGAGAGTCGAACTATCAGAGGCTTGAACTATCAGAGAGTCGGACTGAAAGTGACTTTGTGCATGAGAGTCAAAGTATCGCAAACGTCACACTTCGTAACAGGAAGTGCCTCTCGTCTCGAGACGAACTGTTTTCTCAGTGTATGATGTATGCAGACTTGGACACGAGTGATAGTATAAATTTAATGTAGATACAAAAGCATTGCATGGCGAGTTTTGTTTAGCACTGAAGCGGAAATATTTAATGAGTCAGTAAAAGGCCGTCTAATTTGACATAATAGTTCGATTGGGACATTGAAAAGATCTGTTCGAAAAGATTTGTTCGTATAATTTTGCACATCACTACTTCTGATTGGTGAGCATGACTGTCACACGAGGAAGGCATGTGTTTTTTTATAAGAATTGACCGTTTAAACCCTGATAAGGCAAAGTAACTTAAATTGCAGCCTTTGCAATTGCTAATTGCATTGTCTCAAATCACGATTTCTATTTGAAATTGATTAATCGTTCAGCCCTAACTAGACCTATAGGGGCCTTGGCATGTTCACTAGCTAGGAGTAACCTAATTAATTATGCAATATAGTGCGAAATAGTGCATTATACTCCTAAAATGTATTATTTTAATGATTGGTGGAAAAACACTAGCTTCATAGCTTGTCCTGTTTTTCAGCAGTTTGTAGAGAAGTAAAGCTGGATTATTGGCAAGGCAGCCAACCGTTTGCTAATGTTAACTGGTTAGTAACATCTAAAGTAGTCTTGCCATTTGTTGCAATACCAACATAACGTTATTAGTTACTAAGCTACTATGAAAAATGTTCGTAATGTAATCAATGACAATAACTTATCTTTTCTGTATTTCTCATCTCCTTCTCATTTCTTTTTTTTATTGTGCTTGCCTTGGTTTTGCGTATGTGCATGTGTGTACATGCTCATTACGAAGGCCCCCACTGGAATGCAAGTCGGCAATCTCTACGAGACAAGTGGCCTGTCACATGTCTTGTGCTACGTGTGTAAAGGAGTTTTAGGCAGGTGTGACGTTACCCTTTCGGCAGATGAAATGCTGTAAAATAAAAATAGAAAATTTAAATGAGAGGGGGGTGTTAGAAATGTTAGAAATGTAAGGGGACCTATTATGCTTTTTGGGTTTTTCCCTTTCCTTTAGTATGTTATATAGCTTTTTGTGCATGTATAAGGTCTGAAAAGTTACAAAGCCCATAGTCCACGCCAAAGGGAGCTACTCTCTCTCACAGAAAACACTGCTCCTGAACTGCCAGAAACGCCTGGTTTGTAGTCCGGCGTTTTCTTCCGTAACTTATCTACTAATCACTAATCTACTAATCTACTTATCACTAAGTCACACATTTGAATAATGTTTGGCACACCCTCTCAACCAGAGCCAGTCAGAGAGGGGGCCAGGTGGTTTCGCCATGTCAAGAAAAACGCTGTATTTGTCAGCGCAACGGCAAATTCCCTTTGTTTGGGCAGCTGACCAATCAGAGCAGACAGGGCTCGTTGGGAGGGGGGCCTTAAAGAGACAGGAGCTCAAACGGAGCGTTTCAGACAGAGGGTGAATAGAGGTGCAGCAGATCCAGGCAGTTTGGATAAAATAAATTGTTTATTGTTTATTTACATTAAAATGTGTAAACCTATTCTAGTAGAACTCCTAAATAAAGGTATGAACCTGAACATTTGCATAATAGGGCCCCTTTAATAGTTAATGTTTTTGTTTGGTGCATAAGCACAAACCTAAGGAGATCAAGGAAGGCTCTGCGTGGAGGAATGGTCAAAATCCCTCCAGCTGTATTAAACATGACAGAAATGGGCTCAGTGCCAGGGGAGGCTGCACCAAGTACTACAAATAGGGTTGCCAGTAATTGTGAAACCTTTTTATATTTTAAATTTGATTGCACATTTTTGAAGTGATCATTTTTTTCGATCGATTCCATTGAATTATTAATTAATTATGTTGAAATAACCAAGAGGATATAGACAGACAGGGGAAAAGACTGGCAGGCAAGGTAAGGAAAAGGTAGAGTGAGAATGGGAGCAGGCAGGTTGGGGGAAAGAGAACGTGTCCTGTATGCCAATGTCTCCTGCTCATCATGACAACCCTGCCTGCCTCTGCTTAAAGGGGCCGCTCTGCTGCTCCATGAAACCCAGACAGTAACTGACAAGCTGTCTGTATCATGGAGTGTGGATGCCAGCTTAATACAACGTTTGATCACTCCTGTGTGCGCGTGCGTGCGTGCGTGTGTGTGTGTGTGTAAGACAATTAGAGGGAGAGGAGGAGTTTTCATGCGCATTTGTGCCACTGCTTTTGCTCCAAGCAGCGTGACTTGTGACAGTGCATTAAAACACAGGTCTGTGCGCAGACACACACACTCACACAAGCTGTGGGTGTGTGTCTGGTTTGATGGAGCCTAGTTTGTGTCCACTCTTAGCACTGGGTTCATTTCACCCGCTACAGATAAAGTGTTTTGTCATATTTTGGGGAGATAAGGTTAAACGCTATCTGAAGTATGGACTGAGGAATAAGAAGGTAGGGCCCATTTTGAGACTAGGGCTATAGGTAATGGAAGTGATTCCCTTTCAAAACGGTCCTTGTCTCTTCTGTGTGTCTATTTAGATCTATTTAGGTCTCTTCTGTGTGCCTATTTAGGTCTATTTAGATCTATTTAGGTCTTCTCTGTGTCTATTTTGATCTTGTGTCTTTTCCACCAACACCAACCTAGTGCCAGTTCCGTGCCGGTGCTAGAGCCAGTTTGCCGTTGGTTCGACTTGCGAACCTTCTAAGAACCGTTTGCTTTTACACAGGCTAGAGAGCCACGTCAGTACGTCATTATGTATATCAGTATACGTCTCCGCTTTCCCAGCAACTCTAACCCCAAACTACAAAGCACTACAGCAATGGTGGGCTAGAGGCGTGTCCACTGAATTAGTTCCAGGGCCTCTTCCCCGTTCTTTAGTAATATAATGACATGCCTGGCGTGTTCTTTTTTTCGAACAGTTACTGTTTCTGGTCAAATGTAGTAATACTGTACAATAATAATACATGAAACATGGATTTGAATGGTTTTCATTTATTCTATTTTCACAGTTGTTCTACCATTACTCAGAGTTCAGTTTTTTATTTTATTTTATTGGTGAGCTCACTGAAACACTTGAGTGTATATCTTATGAGTGCTTTATCTCTTGTATTTATAAATATAATTGCCCCATCACAACAAATTAGCACACCTTAAGACATGCTAAGGTATTTGCCTTCAAATAATCCTACACAATTTCATATGACACTTAAACTTTTAATACAAATTTATTTTTAGCGTTTTTTAACCAGGTAATTCCAACTGAGAATGAGTTTTCTTTCAGTTATGAGTTATTGGTTTTTAATTTTCGGTATTTCTTTTGAGATGAACATTTAGAAATAGAGGCCTTTTGCTAAGTGGTTGAAGATCTAATAGAAAACGAAAGAGCTAAAAAATAAGTGCATGTCACCAAAGGTTGATGTGCATAATGATACAGTTTTTATAGGGCAACAATAAGTTTAGAAAATGTAGGTTAACATGCCCCTCCTCCTTTGCAGAGCGCATCAGGCAGCGGTACGGAGAGCTGAATGGGGAGCTGCTATGTGTGGAGCTGGAGAAGGAGAGGCAGGGGCTGGGCCTGAGTCTGGCTGGAAACAGGGACCGCTCCCGTCTCAGCATATTTGTAGTGGGCCTCAACCCAGGGGGCGCTGCTGCCAAGGACGGCTCCATCCACGTGGGCGACGAGCTGCTAGAGGTACACTGACACACACTAGTGAGGGCTCCATCCGCGTGGGCGACGAGCTGCTAGAGGTACTCCTCCCATGGCCTTGTCCACCTGGGGGTGCTGCAGCTCCTGTTGTACCTGCTTCCATTTATCTGCAGCAAAAAACTAAAAGCTAATTTCACAACCTCTGTATTAAGCTTTGGGCCTTCAAGGGTAATAAGGTCTTGTGAGCGTGGATTTGTAAGGGATGTAATGTGATATTGCAACTTGCAAAACACTGTGTTTTCTCTCCAGTCACTGAGGGCACACACACACACACACACACACTAGTGTCTGAACCAGTCTGAATACAACCAGGCATGTAGCACACAGTACCTACCGTACATGCAAGCCCACACTCGCTGGCATTAGCCTGAAAATAAGATGCAGAGGTGGTCTACAAATCCCCTGGGATGTTGCTAGATGAATATATATATGTTTACACTGAACTGCTGAATTAGCTATTGATTTTACATTTAGAGGTGGCATAAAATCTTGCATGGAATCCAGAATGGCCACAGATGGTGTAGCTTACTCCATTACTGTTTAATTAATATTCGTCCCTGTTAGACTTTCAATGTGTTTGTGTGCATGGAGCTTCCCAATCATCACGTAGTTATCTGTGTGTGTGTGCATGTGCGTGTGTGTGTGTGTGTTCATGCTGTGTCAGCCTGTAGTCTATCTCCTCTCTCTGTGGTCCTTCAGATCAACAACCAGGTGCTGTATGGGCGCAGCCACCACAATGCCTCTGCCATCATCAAGAGTGCTGCTAATAAGGTTCATATCCTCCTCCTCAGGTGAGACGCCGCCCACTGCCCTGGGACCACCTCACACAACCCTGCCCTGTAGTAGCACATATACATACATACAGGGTGTCTGCTGTGACCAGAGGTTTAGTGGTACATATACATACATACAGGGTGTCTGCTGTAGTAAGAGGTTTAGTAGTACATAAACATACATACAGGGTCTGCTGTGACCAGAGGTTTAGTAGTACATATAGATACATACAGGGTGTCTGCTGTGACAGAGGTTTAGTAGTACAAGTACTTTTCTGTTTTGCTGTTGACCTTGTTCAAACAGTTGGTACATCTTGGTGAAATCCTCTGTCTCTGATTGGATATCGATGCTCTTTTCCCCTCTCCTTTCCACTCTTGTGTCTGAATAGGAATGAGGATGCGATCCAGCAGATGGCTGTGCCACCTTTCCCTAATCCACCTCCTGTCCTCTCCTCCAGTGAGGTGAGTCCAGGCTCTCTGCTCTCCTCGCCCACCATGCTGCCTGCCACCTGCTCACTCTCCACGAGCTGACTCAACATGTGTCAATAGCATACAGGAACTAAACACAAGTTTCATTTCTTGCTGGGCACTAAATGGTGTCTCCTACTTGGGTGTGTGTGTGTGTGTATATCATGTACGTGTGTGATTGTGTTTTGAAGCAGACCCACCAGCAGTCTATCTCTCCTCTGGTGCAGAGTCAGCCTGCCATAGAGAAAGCCCCGCCCTCCCCAGAGGCCCAGCTCCTGAGTGTCGGCCCTGCAGAGAACACTGTTCTGGAGGTAAGACAACAGCCAACAGCAGTGGTGTTGGGAGAACATTTACATCAGGGTGCCAATTACGGAGGAGCCAAGGGGAGCTCAGCTCCCCCGAATGAGACAAGGGCTCCCTCAAAAGCATAAAAACTTACATTTTGGGGGGATCTGTTAAAATCTACTACATAAAAATGTTTTACTATTTTAAAATGTATGTACATTACCTACACTGGCTAGCAGTTATTTTTTTAACCACCTGCTGAATGACAGAGCAGAATTTTCAAAATCTCCACGTGCCCCTCTGAAATGTTATGATGCGTCAATGGTTGATCCTGGATTAGTTATGGATTGTCAGCGTAGCAAAGATCGGTAAGAGTGGCAGTGCCTACTGTCCAAGCTATCTGTGACTCACAAAATATGTTGTATGAATTTTCCCAAAAATATTATGGTAAGGTTGTCTCAACCTATAATGACGGTACAAAGGTTTTTGAATTCCATTCTTTTCAAAGTAGGCCAGAGACCAGCGTAAATTTACGTAACTTAGTGCTCATTCAATAAGCTGGCTCGTAACGTTAATATTATTTTGTGTATTACAGTGCAGGTAACCAATGTTTTCCTTCATCAAATCATTCATTACTAGTGCAAAAACAGCAGACACTGATAAAGAAATGCCAGTAGAAGTCATAGATGCTTATTTACAGAAGGTGAATCTTTTAGTCTGGTTACTTCTTGTAATAATTATTTTACCCTTGGCCTTTTCTATCATGTTTTTAAGTGTGATTTCGATCACACTTCTGAAGTCTCTCTCTCTCTTTCCGTTTCCTGCTCTGCCTCACTTTGAGTAAACCACTAGCAGGCTAGTAAGCTGTCCAGTGGGAGACCAGAGCTGGTTTCTGACCACAGCGCCCCCAAGAATCTGGAAGAAGGAGACGCTACATCCAAGGTCAGAACCCAGCAAGGTCCACATTAAAAGAATGCATTGTTTTTGAATGACTCAGTGTAATACATTTAGTGTGTAGAAAATGACTGAGAATGTTGGTGGAATGAAAAATTAGTGGATACGTCCCTTTATACTGTACCCCAGAAACATGCTTACAAACCTTTTGGCTGGAAATACTTAATAGTGCCATGGATACTTCTCCTTCACCAAGAACTTTGTGTGTGTGTGTGTGTGTGTGTGTGTGTGTGTGTGTGTGTGTGTGTGTGTGTGTGTGTGTGTGTGTGTGTGTGTGTGTGTGTGTGTGTGTGTGTGTGTGTGTGTGTGTGTGTGT
>JAVQIZ010090522.1:0-11638 GCA_036023535.2 Galaxias brevipinnis
ATTGTGAGGGTATGGGTATAGAATGTTATAATTTTTCTTTTCCTCGATCAATGAATGGTAGGTATCAGGAAACGGTTAGAAAACTGAGGCAGTGGCAGGACGATGGACGCCCATTTCTCGCAGGGGAAGTGAGGCTATTTAATTATATAGATGTCCATGAAACTCCTGTTCTGCATCAGTTGAGATTAGAGGGGGATGTAGAGTTTGATGCCATGACTGTTCAAGCCATTGAGATAATTCTATCTAGTCTCGTGAGGGTGTGCAGTAAGTAGCATGCTGGTGGACCACTTAGAGCATGGACGCTATGCAGACATGTCAGACGAGTTATATTGTCAACTCGCGTCTGCACCAAAGACCCACGTGAGCTGTGAACGTAACTTTGGTGTGTTTGACAGACTTCTCTGTCAGAAGACAAGGGCTACAGCAAACACCCTGGAGGGCATTATGCTCTTCAAGCAGAACAGATCATGGCAGTTGTTATAATAATAATAATAATAATAATAATAATAATAATAATAATAATAATAATAATAATAATAATAGATGTAATTTATATTGCGCTTTTACAGGTGCTCAAAGACGCTTTAATCCGAAATAGATAGTGAAAAAAAGCGCAGGTTATTTCCAAGCCAGAAAATCTGTCCGGGAGCAAAGGGGCACCTTTGGTGCTAGAAACACAGCCATTAGGGAGGAGAAGCAGATGGCATTGCTGGACACCAGAACCAGGCAGCTAAACAGGGAAAAGAGAGATGCCATCAGTAAGGAAAGCATCACTGTTGAGCTAGGTAAGTATGGGGGACTCCGGACAACAGTTGAAGAGGTAGATGAGCAGCTGCAGGGGCTGAGTGAAAGGACACAACTGTTGGCTGTATCAGCACAGTTGGGATTTAGGAGAGTAGTCCTTTGCACCGAAAATGAGAATGGTGTTCTTAATTTGAGTAAGGACAGAAATAACTTGCCCTTAGATAACATTATCAGCAACTTGAAAAGTATTGTTAGAGTCCGTCAGGAGCCACCGGCCAACACTGAGGAAGAGAGGGTGTTTGGTTGTATAGTATAATCATTTCCAAAAATATTGTATTGTTTATATACTAAAATGCCTCTTTCCAGATACAGACGGTAAGTTTGGTTTAGTTTGAGTTGTTTGTATTGTTAGTGTACTAAAATGCACCATGACCTCAGCTGTGATTTGAACATGAGAAATAGGTGCAACATTCCTCATTAAGAAAAATGAAACACAATGTATTTACCGCAGACTGATTTAGTGTCTGTTTTTCAGGTTGCAGAGCAGACATGAGAAAGGAGAAGGGCAGCTACTTCAAAATAAAAAAGTGATGAGATGAGACAACAAATAAAATATTAAATAAATAAAAACGGTTTCTGTATGTCAAATACTTATATCTACACATAAAGTGCTATGTTATATTATATAATTATTGGCTATAGCTTGGTCCCTCAAATAAAAAAAAACACAGGCCCATCTATGGCGTTCAAAATCCTTTTTTATTTTATTTTGGAGGACGTTGTTGAGCACCCAGTCGGGTGCGCCTATTCAAAATGTCTGAGGAGACGAATGCTAGACAGCCATATCAAGACAAGTTTGATTTGACGATTTGACAGACATGAAAGATTAAACACTATGGTCTCCAGATTCATTATCAGATACATTAAGCTTCCTTGTATTGTTCACCTTTTCCTGAAAATTGAGGTTTAAAATCAGGTAACGTTATTACCTGCCCTGCTGCCCAGCAGTCAGCGCAGGGGTTAGCAAGCAGGAGATAGCTAGCTAGTTTCTGATTTGGAGCAGACCAATTAAACATGCTAGCAATGGTGTCAATTTTAACCGTCAACATTACGTTGATAATCTCACCGTTCTGTAAGAGGACGAACGCGAACACAGACTTTCACCGCAGATTCTTCTGCCATTTCAAGCAATGGTGCTGTTTCCAAACCTACTCCTCTAGATTAAATTAAGCGAACGTTATAGTTAGCGAACATACAGATAAGTATCCGCCGCAAATGCTAACGTCCCAATAATGCTGTTTTTAAAGACACCGCGCATAGTCGTCATCCAATCCCATTGAAAGATGTCATCACGTTTTTTTTGTTGCAAATTAACTACGGCCGACGACATCTTCAGGCGACTGTCAGAAACAAAACACGTGAAAAAAACATTTTTTCCTCGTTTGTTCAACCGGTCTATCATCAAGACACAAAGTTACGTGGTTTGACTTTAACAAAATCGGATGAATTCCTCATTTTGAAATGGCTCTCTTTTATATTAACAGGTATGTATTTTTTGTCAGCGTACTTGTTGTGTGAGCAATAGCAATATATAATATAGTTTGATATCAGAATCTTGTCGTAAAGTCATCATCAATATATAATAATGACAGAATTTCGTTTACAGATACTTAGGAGATGACGAGCACAAAGAGTCTAACGATGAATCGCGATCTAAAGCTCTGCTGGCAAAGTTACAGATGAAGGTTAAAAACAAAGAAAAACAGAATGAAGTTCAGACTTGCCCAGATAAAGTGTCTACAAAAAAGAAAAGAAAGTTCAAAGAGGAAAAGGATGAAGCAACACAGTGGACAAAAAGGAAAAGAGGCGACGAAACCCAAACAGAGTCCTGGATTGCTTCTAATAATATTGCAGACCAGCAAAGTCCTGCTGAGGAAAAGAAGACGAATAAGAAAAGGGAAAGACAAAATGAACCACTGAAGGATGAGGACGCCGGTGTGTTTTATTTTTTTTAATTACCTCACATTTCCTTTTGTATAGAATGGAGAATATATCTTAAATTGCATTATACATGCTCCATCTTTGTTTGCTGAACTAGGTATACAGAAAGGCCTTTCATCTTCTCCTGATGATCACCTAAAAGAAAGTGAAGGTGGAGGGAAGGACATAGTACAGCAACTGAAGGGAAAGGATTCAGAACAGGAGAGTTCTGTCCAGACCAGTTTTAAAGTTCTTGGAGGATTTGAGAAAAAAACGGTTGAAAAGGTACATGAAAATGACCACACTGAGATCTAACTTGTCTCCTGACCATAGTTTTGTTATTGTTGTGGGACTACGTTTCCTCTGAGACCTGTTTATATAGCACACTATTATAAGCATTTTATTTTTAAAGGTGCAACGAGTACTTCCTCAGTGGCTTGCCCAGCCTGATGTGATTCACAGAGATATCCGAAGCAACCTTGTTCCCATAGGTGACATCCAAGGAATCGCCACAAACCTCGTGAAGAAGCTGGAGAGTTGTGGAATCAACCAATTCTTCCCTGGTAAACATCATTTACAGCATGCAATCTCACAATTGCATTAAATGTAGTGAGTTAGCATTAAATATAGGTTGTTAGAGCTAATTCAAGCATGCTAATATAATAACCATTCTGTTGTTGTTTGTTGTGCAGTTCAAGCAGAAGTCATCCCAGCCATTTCGGAGAGTGTCAGCCATGGTCTGCTGATTAGTAGAGGAGGCTGCAAACCCAGAGATATTTGTGTGTCTGCTCCAACAGGAAGTGGGAAGACTCTAGCGTTTGTCATACCCATCGTTCAGGTACAGTTTGTATACATGGCATCTCTTTACTTTTCTGTGTGTCGAGTGCAAGATGGCTATTGTCTGTTTATATCAGCAATTGACATTTATTGTGTTCTTTTCACCACAGGTGCTAATGGAGCGAGTGGTGTGTAGAGTACGGGCTTTGGCTGTGTTGCCCACTAAAGAGCTGGCACAACAGGTACTCCTCCAACTAACACTCGACTTGGATGTCATGAACAGAGAATAATTTGCTACTCGATGGTTTCCCTACCCACTTTAAACCCTTTGGCAAACCCATTTCTTTTCTTAGGTTTGCAAAGTCTTTACCTCATACGCTCAGGGTACCCCCCTGAAAGTGGTGATGCTGGCCGGTCAGAAGTCCTTAGCTGCAGAGCAGGCTTCTCTGTCTGAAAACAGGTGCAAGCACGTCCCAAGTGTATTTAAAGGTTGTCTGCCTAGAAGTCCTATGACAAATTAATTGTTAGAATTCAGCTGGATGTCTTACTTGTATAATTAGTATTTTGTTTACAGAGGTGGAACTAACCGCAGTTTGGCAGACATTGTTGTCGCAACCCCTGGTAGACTGGTTGATCACATCAACAAGAATCCTGGTTTTAATTTGGAACACCTCCGCTTCTTGGTGAGTTTATAATCATAATATGATCATAATAAAAGTAGTGTTCTTAGTTTGCAAGCAGCAGTACAACTGACTTGCTTCCTAAGTAGCCAAAGGCATGGTCTTCATAGGAGCTGCCCCCTCATTGAAGTCACGAGCAGACAATGTTGAGCTCACCAATCAGTAATAAAATAATCCAAAGACCTGGTACACTTTGCAGGATAAACAATACATGAAGATGTACAGTCAGCAGAACATTCTCAGTTAATAAATACGTTGTTCACATACTCCCGAGTCCCTATTATTATTGACCTCTTTTCGTCATGCACTGTAGATCATTGATGAGGCTGACCGGATGATTGACAGCATGCACCAGTCGTGGCTTGGTCAGGTGACAAAAGCAGTGTACAGGTCAGAGGGTGGCCCTGATGCTGCGTCCATATTCGGGAGGACTGAACCGTCACACGTCACAGCAGCCAGGCAAGTGCCTACTAGGTTATGGCATAGGAGTTTAATAAGCATATTTAATCAGTCCATTAGACATTAACATTGTTGTTACTTTGTTGCAGCCTTTCTCCACCTCAGATGCCCCTCCAGAAGCTCCTTTTCTCTGCCACCCTGACTCAGAATCCAGAGAAGCTACAGCAGCTTGGTCTGCACCTGCCCAGGCTCTTCAGCTCGCTCCATGGCTGCACTAGCAGTCAGGGCACTGGCACCTCCCAGACACAAGAGCGCTTCAACTTTCCACAGGGCCTTACGGTAACCTTTCCATACAATCCTCCGAGCCATTTCCAAAATACACTGTCTGTGTACACAGCACCTGAAAAGATTACATGTGAAAACATGAAGTGCCCCTTTCATGTGGAAAGTATTCGACAGATCTAACGTTGTGTGTTTGTGTGTCTGGTCTTCTCCAGGAGTACTATGTTCCTTGCACTCTAGGTAATAAACCCCTCCTTATGCTTCACTTCATACTACGAATGAAGTTCAGTCCCATTCTGTGCTTCATCAACTCCAGAGACGCTGCTCACAGGTTAGCACAGTCCTCTGTGTGTGGGGTCACCAGGGTCCCCCCACAGTGGTTTCCGCATTACTACATTTACATCAACTTAGTGGACTTTCGGCTGACTGTGTGTTCTGTGTGGTAGACTGTACTTGTTTGTAAAGCTTTTTGGTGGAGTACAAGTTGCTGAGTTTTCCTCACGACTATCGCCTAACGAGAGGAGGAAAACCTTAAAGGATTTTCAGCAGGGAAAGATTCAACTGTAAGTATTGTCTGTGCATGAATGTGTGAGAGATAGTGGAAAATGTGTTCCCTTTACTTTGGTTTTTATTTAACATTTTATTTCTATTACAGGTTGATCAGTACAGATGCTGCGTCCAGGGGCATCGATATTGACGGGGTTAAATTTGTGGTAAACTATGATGCGCCACAGTACATCCGGACCTACATTCACAGGTATCTTCTGAGTGACTCAAATGGCAGATTTAATTTCTAATTATTGCTTTCGTACAATAGCTTAGAGGTTCTTTTTTATGAAACAGGATTGGAAGAACTGCAAGGGCAGGAAAAGCTGGGCTGGCTTTTACATTTCTTTTGGGAGTACAGGTAAGATTTGTAACTTGAAAATCTGTCTTGTTACTTTCTACAACAGTAGAACTGTACTTGTAACTTTCAATTCCACAGGAGAAGAATTTCCTCCAGATGGTGATGGATGCAGGCAGCCCTGGGATCCAGAAGCAGATTGTCCCACCCGGGAGCCTTAAACGCATGGAAGTCCGTTACCAACAAACTTTGCAAGAGCTGGGAAATGTTGTTCAGGTAAGTTACTGCAAGGGGCTGTGGGTTATTGACAATCAAGTCCTACTATATAAGCGCTGTGGGTGTACACGAAAGCGCCATATCAAATGCAATCAATTATTATGTAGTTGGGTAGTGATACAACCTCATACATGCATTTTGTGGATATGTAATGTATGTTTGCCATGTAGCTAGTAAGTATTGTACATTTTCTTTCCTTAGGATGAGATGGCCATGAATCATGTCTGACATTGAATGAGGATATTTTGGGATTTTCTTTTGTGGACCTATGCAACGTTTCTACAAACATTTTTAAACAATGAACAGATGTGACAATGTTTATTCAACACACAATAAAAATATGGCTGTTTTCATTGTTCTGTGACAAGATGCTGTGTTGAAAGGTTTATATAATATGTATCTGGAAACTGCATTGAACTGATGATAAAATAATTTAGCAACAGAACTCAGCTGCCTGTATCGTCACCTGCACAGTCACGCCCGTTCTAATGAAGCTACACTGGCTGCCTGGCCCATAGCAGACCAATTTTAAAGCCCCTTATCCTCACCTATAAAGTTCTTGATTAATTGGTAAACCTACCTATCCAGGCTCCTCCAGGAGTAAATCCCCTCCCGCTCCCTTTGCCCATCTTCAGTGCGTCTCCTAATCACTACCCTCTTTGGGTTTAGACTACGGGGCCAGGGCTTTCAGCCGTTCTGCTCCGAGGTGCTGGAACCCTCTCCCACCCCACATGAGACAATCTGACACTATAAAAACACCTCAAAACTCCCCTATTTAAACAAGCTTAGTGACATCTGACAGTGTTTCACGGTTACATACCCATGCCCTCTTGCGATTTTCCCTGCATCTATACCCTTGTGTACAGTTTTAAATATTAATATGCCAATTGTATATTCTATGCCATGTCAAGGTGACCTCAGGTGCCTAGAAAGGTACGTCCAAATGAAATGTATTATTCATAAATACATGGTTGAGTTTATTGAATCACTTGCCGTTTTATTTTATTATATGCAATTTTCTGCCCTAACTGATATTTGCATTTGGCTTACAAAATGTAGATAATAGGTAAAAATGTTTTACCTAAAACATCCCAACTTAGTCATATCTCTGTAGCTTGGAAATATCCTAACATCTTAACATTGACTTTAACGAAAAAGCGAACATATCTTGCATACAAAATATACAGAGTTGAATTACATCATCACAAACAAATGTGATACTAACAAACCTGACAACATTAGACAAACAGATGGATCATATATACATATGTATTATTCACTTTGGAATCCTATGTTAGAGTGAAAACAACCATAATAACAAAAACATTTGATTAAAAAGGTTAAAGCAGAGTGTCATGGATACTCTTGACAATCTTGGTTAAGTAGTTCTTGGCTGGGGCCACTGAAAAGACAATTTCCTCCACCTGGTGAATCCTGGAACACAAAGCAAGACTCTTTAGACCCAGTCCTGATTTGGACATGTAGCAAACGGTGTGTACACATGTCACACACGGCATGAGCCTTACGTTGTTAATCCAATGTAGTTTTTGAAGTCCTGCACTTTCAGGAGACAGAAGGGGTATGTGTCGGTGACTGCTATGGTGAGTTCAAACTTGGCCAATGCCTTGAGACTACTGAAAAGGATTCGAACTCTGAAATGGAAAGAAAACAGACAACATTATCTACGGCATCTTGGTCTAATACATGTCAGGTTCTTAATGACTGATAATAGCTTGACATATCAAAGTCTGGTTCTTAATGACTGATAATAGTTTGACATATCAAAGTCTGGTTCTTAATGACTGATTATAGTTTGACATATCGACGTCTAGTTCTTAATGACTGATAATAGTTTGACATATCAAAGTCTGGTTCTTAATGACTGATAATAGTTTGACATATCAAAAGTCTGGTTCTTAATGACTGATAATGGTTTGACATATCAAAGTCTGGTTCTTAATGACTGATAATAGTTTGACATATCGACGTCTGGTTCTTAATGACTGATAATAGTTTGACATCAAGTCTGGTTCTTAATGACTGATAATAGTTTGACATATCGAAGACTGTTTAGGGAATGAGACATCGCTCAACCAGAATAATGTTGCTCCTTTAATTTAGGCCCCACCAGAGAATTGTTGCCTGATGATTTTTAACGTGCTTCTAGCAATTTGAGCTATTATGTGGACGTAGGGTCACTAAACGGTGTGGTAAAAAAACAAGTCTTGAATTACGTCTAGCACACTAAAGTGACAATAAAACAGTCTCTTAATGTTTTGGTGTATGAAAGCCAAAACAAGAAAACATTTATGTCCACATATAAAATCTAAAAGCAAGAACTTGTGCCACACCAGAAAAGCATTGTTGAAACAAGCCATTAACAATCGAGTAGGGAACGATAAGATAGCGAACCAAAATAGATGGTTAACCTCCTGAGTGGGCTGGGTTAAATTCCAAACAAAAATGTACATTTCTGTATAGTTGATAGGAATGCTTATTTGGCCCGTACAATATTATTGGCACCTTTTACAATTAGTTTAATACTTACTGTGTAATGTAGATGCATTGCCAACACTGAGACTACTGATCGTTTACTATTTTGTTCTAACCAGAAAGTATAAAAGTAGTCTATGGGTCACAGCAGGCCAGGTACTCAACATAAATGCATTGTGATGTGGTGGCTTCATGTCAAAGCTATGAGCTGCAGAGTCAGGGGGAACTGAAGCAGCCTTCACAAGAAGAGAGTGGGCCAAAGTGCCATTAGAAAGGTAAGGGAAGTTCATCCACAGGAAACAGTTCATTGTAGCTATCTTAGACTGTGCAACTGTAAAAAGTCTTGGCTTGGAACAATATGTGTCAACACCATTTCATTCTATTTTCTGATTGAAAAGGATGATCTATTAAATGGTGTCTGAGAGTTTGCTCTGACCCTGTTTCCAGACAGCTGATGTCCAGAATGTCCAGTCGCAGAGCGCCCCACCGCTTCATCATGTGGACCTCCTCCCCCAGCAGACGACAGCGACCAACCACCAGGCCCACATCCTGCAGGAGCTGAACAAAGGAGGAGAGGAAGGCTGTTTTTAGGATGTGTTCTGAACTTGTAATTAAATGGGCAAAACATTTAGTGACTAAGACATTCAGCGGCAATTGAAATAACCTTAAATACATTTTACTCAATTGTCGTCAATTTATGCAAAAGTTCAAGTCATTGAGCCAGACAAACTTAATGACAATAAGAACGTCAATGTCTGTACTGCTGAGAATGCATCGATACCTTTGGAACATATTGACTTGTTGGGTACTTGGTGATCCAAGGTTTTCCACGGTCAGTATATTCAGAGAGCAGTTTGTGCACAAGACGGGCATGGCACTTGGACTTTTCGTCTAGGTGAAAGTGAGCGAGAGACAATTAAGACTTTTTGATAGCAAGTTATGATCGCAAAAATACCCCAAAAAGGTCATTAAGGATTTTTTTTTGTCTCACCATCAAGTTTCTGTTGGAAACTGATGCTCGATATTATTCGTTCAGTCTGACCATAGACATTTTCTCCTTAAATCAAGAATGCACAGATTACATTACTTTGAAAATACATGCAAACCTGTTTGGGATAAAGAACCAGTTAACATATCTTACCATCAAGTTTTTCAAACACCACATTTAGGAGGACTGTGCCATAGAGAAAGGAGTATACCATTTTGTTGTATTTCCTCTCCCCAAGCTTCCATTCATTAATCCTAAACCAAGAAAACAATATACAGTTATCTACATTTAAAACAAAAGAGATAAAGATAAGGGGGGGTTTGTAAAAATGTTATGCCGTGCTGTACTTATCTTTGGGACGCTATGGTATTCTCTTATATTCAAAACTCACAAAGCAACTTCAATTGGCATTTTACCTTTGCAGCACAGCAATTTGATCCTCACATCCTCGGCTCTCGTCTCGAAGCACGTTCAGTTGTTCCATAGAATGTATTTTCTGTATGTTCAGCTCACAAACTTGTCTTAGGAGTAAAAACAATATCAATCAGATTACTATAATTATCTGTCATATCAAATTAAAGAAGGCAAAGATGGTTTCTATGGGACGTTAAGCAACATACCTTTCTTTATCTGTCACCCTCATGCAGACCTCCGTTAAATCTGTTCAAAGATTATATTTTTTACTTGCATAGTGTATGCCATTTTATGAGCAAAGAAAAAAAATTGCTATCAAAATATACCTTGTTGTCTTGATTTCAAAGTGGGTTGATTGTCACCTAAACCTTTGCCCTCAACAGCATTTAGTTCTAGAATTGACAAAAGAACATACTGTGAAACAACATTTAGTCAACCTACCAGTTAATAGTGTGCACCTATTAAACCTTGACGCTCTTATAGTTCCCAAAACATTCACATACCAGCTTCTATGCCAAGAATACAGTCATCAAGGTCTTTCAGCATCTCATCCATCTCATCACCTATTCTTGTTAAGTTTTGATGTTCCTCCTGAAAAATGGTTAAAATGATGTAAGTCACACAAACAAGCAAACACAAATTATTAAAAACATTGTGATTCCCGGTCATTACCTTACTAGTGGACAGGAGATTTGAGTATAGGACCTCTTTAATTTCATGAGATTGCACTTTACTTCTTTTACTGAAGAAACCGGCTCTCTCTTTCAATTTAGCACCAAAAGCTTTCAGCTAAGGAGAAAAAGGATAACTCAGAGAAAACCTATACATATTATACACAACGTGATAAAAGGTTCAACAGTAAAACATGTTTGAATTAAAGAAACATATACCTCTTTATTGGACAATGATGTCACAGTCTCCCACAGTCCTCTGTTAACACTCTTCAAGGGGTTGTCTTGGTCACTCATTCGGGCTTTAAAACTAAACATTTAAGAGATATACCATAATGTTACATTTTGGACATAACAAAGTGCTCCTGGTCTAAATATGGACATTTAAGAGATATGTATCACGGGTGGACCTCTGCCCCCCCCACCCCCTGCTTCTCCTATTCCTCCAGAGAGACCTGTTTTGGGACAGTTACCTTCCCCCTTTCCTCCCTCCTTGCCTGACCCCACCCCCACATCTGTCAGATCCTCCTCATCCCCATCCACAGCAGCCTCCCACTCTCCTCATATCACAGAACATCAGGTGGGAGGAGAGTTGAAGAGACTCAACAACAGAAAATCAGATGGCCCTGACAAGGTGTGCCCAAGACTGTTAAAAGCTTGTGCAAACGAGCTTGCGGCTCCTCTCCAACATCTTTTTAATCTGAGCCTACGCCTGGGTATAGTCCCCTCCCTCTGGAAAACATCATGCGTCATCCCGGTTCCCCAGATTAGGCACCCTAAAAATCCCAATGACTTCCGACCGGTCGCTTTAACCTCACACATAATGAAAACCTTGGAGAGGTTACTACTGCAACGGCTGAAGACACAAGTACAACATGCACAGGATCCTCTTCAGTTTGCCTGTAGGGAGAAGGTGGGGGTGGAGGATGCTGTCCTGTATCTTCTCCATCGGACTCTCTCCTACCAGGACGAAGGAGGCTGTGCGGTGAGGATTCTCTTTTTTGATTTCTCATGCGCATTTAACACTATTCAGCCCCTTCTGTTGCAGGAAAAGCTCACCAACATGGCAGTGGAGCCGTACATTGTGTCC
>JAVQIZ010090528.1:0-13850 GCA_036023535.2 Galaxias brevipinnis
ACTGGCGACCTGTCCAGGATGTACCCCGCCTCTCGCCCTGTGTCGGCTGGGATAGGCTCCAGCCCCCCCGCGACCCTGCATAGGATAAGCGGTATAGCTAATGGATGGATGGATGGATGCATGCAGAGTCGAATTAGCGCAATACCCCCTCCATATTGGACCTGGAAAAAGAGATTCTAGAAAAAAAGATTCTATTATCTCAAAATAAGTGACCCCCAATCCTACCATCACAATACCTTGAAATGCCAAGAGATGACAGCAGAAAAGAGTCCCCTCTGCCATTTGGTCCATGGGCTCTGCTTCCTGGCCACAACATATAGAACCTCAAAACAGCTCACAGACAATCTGGCCCAACCAAATTATTACAAGACAAAAGAAAAATATATAAGTTATTGGACTGAGTCATCCAAAGTTCAAAGCAGACTTGAATGCTATTTGGCTTTAAACAAGAAGTACACCCTTGCAGAATTTCTGATTACAGTAACAGACTTGAAGAACAGAGAATACTGACTAGGTACAGACTCAGTGAGCACAGTCCGGCCTTAAAGACCGGTCGTCACAGACAGACCTGGCTGCCCAGAGAGGACAGGCTGTGCTCACTCTGCTCCCAGGGAGAAGAAGAGACAGAGCTATACTTCCTGCTACACTGCAACAAATACGTTAATATTAGAGCAAACTTCTTCCCCATAATTCTAAACAAATGCAATGAGTTTGAAACCCAAACAGATATAGAGAAACGAAAATATATATTAGGTCAAAAACCTAACTGCTGCATAATAGCAGCCAAATACGTGGCCTCTTGTCACAACCTAAGGGACAGCCAGTGGAACAATGCAGTAAGTTGAATGTATAATTTGTTCATCCTATTGTTACTGCAGTTATCATGTTAACAGTGACTTCCAGTGTAAAAAGTATGCATATGTGTATGCGTGTGTGTGTGTATGCCTATATATATATATATATACACATATATATATACTTATAACAACTTATAACAACGTTTAATTATGAACCTCTGTTTTACCATTATGTCACATTATATGTTCATCTATGTTCGCTTTGGCAATATACACATTTGTCTCTTCATGCCAATAAAGCTCATTACATTTAAATTGAGAGCTAGAGAGAGAGGGAGGGAGGGAGGGAGAGAGAGAGGGTGGGAGGGATGCAGAGGTGTAGAGAGAGATGGAGAGAAGTGGAAAAAGAGAGAAGACGATTGTGCCATTGGTTCTATTTCTGTTTGAGTGATTGACTTAGGGTGGGTTCCGGCTAGCGGTTGTGTTATTGTGTGGGAGGACAGCATAGAGAGAGCGCAGGAGAGAGCAGCTGTAGCTATGGTGAAGAGGGGGTGGTCAGGAGGATGTTGTAGAAGTGAGGGGGGCGTGTTTGTCAAGTCAGGAGGATTTGGGCTGTTGGGGGGAGGTCTATAAGATGCCCTTCTCTCTCACCAGGCAACCCCATCCCCCGCTCCCTCTCTCCACCTCCTTAGCTCACTTGTTCAATCAGTGACTCACTCCCTCTCTCCTTTTCTCTCATTCTTCCTCTTTTTTTGTCTGTTTATCTCAGCTCAATCACCCACTCCTTCCCACTCAAAAATGACTTTCTGAATTATAAAGTGTGAAACGTTGATAGCCAAAGAGACAACGAGATGAGGCACTGCTCATGAGTTCAAGGGAGAGGAGAACAACTTAAGGCAGGTCAAAGTCTCAAGCTCTTTCTCCCCCTCATTCCTCCCTCCCTCCCTGCCTCTATCCATCCCCCTTCCTTCGCCTACCACTGCTCTTTGTTACGTCATCTGTCCTCCTATTATTTCTTTAAATCCCCTCCTCCTCCTCCCGCTTTCTCCTTCTTTTAGCCCAGCAGTGAGTCACTACCTTGTATTGTCCTGGCTAACATAGGATTGATCAGGCCTGACCACCTCTGACAAAGCCTCTGTTGTCCAGCCTTGATCATACTAATGGAGGCCTGCACCATAGGGGTCACACACACAGGCACACACTGCAGCGCTGCCACATCAATCTCGAAAATGAATCAGCCCGTATTTGAAGTGCACACTTATCCCATTGTTCTCCTTCTTTTCAGATAGGGGGGCTTCTTTCTGGAGACTTCCAGTAATGTGTGGTATCAGTGTTTGTTGTGTGTGTGTGTGTGTGTGTGTGTGTGTGTGTGTGTGTGTGTGAAGGGGGTATTGCATGTGCGAATGTTTTTGGGTTGAACAAGGACATTACTGGCGTCAGACCCTCAGCTCTTCGCAGCGAGTTAGTAATTATATCAACCCTCTGAATACATGTTGTGACTAGTTGAACTGAGCGTGTTTTTGTAGCTTGGAATGAGTTCTCATGACAAGCGCCTTTTAAATTAGGTTGAACCGCACATTTAATGCTAGTTCCATTTCTCAGTGTGAGGGTATTTCTGTGCTTTTCACAAGCCTTTTTTTATCTTCTTTTAGGTTACCCCTCCTTCAGACATTGTGCTAGCACGAGGCCAGAGCAGTCCATTGGGCAGCGGGGGCAGCACTGGAGATGGACCTGACCACTCTAGAGTTGGCGGGGGTGGTCCTTCCCGATGGTCCACCTTGTCTTGGGATGCTTCCTCGGACCTACTGTCCCCCCCAACCCCAGACCCCGATGGTGCAGCCCTGTTGGACTGTGACTCAAGGCCCAGCTCAGGTACTGCAGTGAGCACACTCCAAGATACATTATAAGCATGACAAATGCCAGAGTTTCTCAAATCAACAATTTTAGACACATACATTTCTGTATATGGTAATGTGTGTGTGTCCCCCCCTCCCCCACACACACACACACTCTCTCTTTCTTCACTTTCTCACACTCTCACAAAAACAAAACGAACCCAGACAGATATTAATTTTGCACGCCACACCCCATGCTGTTAAAATAGTTCAGGGAGGTCTACTGGAATTGTTAAAAGCTTTGGTAAGACACTGTTATAGAGTCTTTGCAAACGGTATCCTATGAGTGGATTGGACTGTGTGTGATCCATAGCATAATAAGCCATGACATAGCCAACAACACATCTCACCTTCACTGGCCCTAACAGCTCATCTCGTATGAAAGACGTTTCATTAAACATTAACTTCCTCTTTTTCTTGCATTTTCCTCTCTGTTTACCATTCTCATGCTATCTCACTCTGCACACATTCTTTTCTTAACTCCTCATCGTGGCCATGCTTCACACTTACTATTTGCTCTGTTCGTTCGTTATCACCATTCTCACCCTTTCCTTAACATCTTTGTTTCTTTACACATTTCCTCACTTATATCTTCTTTATGTTGTACACAAACATTCATAAATGGTATTCCTCCTATGCAGGTTTTTATTCGGTGAGTGGTAGTTCCTTGTCTGACTCCTGCTACTCAGTGTCCAGTGAGGCCGCTCTAGGGCTTCCAGGGGGTCTGACACGGCCACTCCGCCTTTGGGAGCAGCGCCCCCTCTCTGCAGACCACAGCGACGCACAGTGGCCAGAACCAGTAGTGCAGAAGCAAGCAGCTGCCAGCAGTGATGGAGCAACAGAGGCAGTGGAGAGGAGGCCAGTTTCAACAGGTAAGATATTCTATGTGTGCTCACACACAAACACACACACACACACACACACACACACACATTTCATCCTTTCTGAACTTTAGTCGTCATATTTTCAATCCTTTGTCCCTTTCAATCCCCTAGGTGACCTGGAAGCAAACGGCATGTCCTTCCTGTCGGATCTCTGTTCCAGCCTCTGCGACCCGGTGCCTTCCTCTTTTCTCCCTCTCTTTGACCTTTCTTCCTCCCCACATCTACGTCCCCAACTGGACCCCCGCTTCTGCACCAACCTGGTGTCACGGAGGACCAAGGAGGTGTACCCTTACCCCAGCCCCCTGCATGCTGTGGCCCTGCAGAGCCCGCTGTTCAACTCCCTCAGCCCAGACCCATCCCCTTCTCCCAGCCCTGACAGTCCCCAGCTGGATGAACCCCCAACCCGATCAACTACCACCACCCCCGGCACTCTGGATCTTCAGCCTGCCCAGCATCCAGCCCTGCCCTCCCTCACCCAGCTGGAACAGTACATCACCAGGCTGGTTCGGCAGTACCACAGTCGCGTGGCCTCCACTTCCTGCTCGGACCTCACCCCCACTGCCACCCCTGGTCCGCCCTGCCACAGAGGCCTCCGGGCCCCGGCCCAAAGCCATGGCTCCACACAGTCCCTGTCGGCTTTTGAGAGCCGCAGTACCCCCTCCACCCTGCTAGGGGGAAGTGTGACACCCTGTAAGTCCATGCTGGGGAACTCGGGGCGGGTGAGCCTCAGCAGTATCGGGAAGAGAGCCAGCCGGAACTCCATCAACCTGGGCAACCTGCCCTCCGCAACAGGGGATGACCTCAGCATCAACCTTCACCTGAATCTCAACCTTAACCTGACTCCCAGTTTGGACGCCAGTGTGGGCTTGGTGGATAACCCCAAGAGTAGCGGCGTTTCCGGGTACTTGAAGAGTGACTTGGGCACTGGTGCATCCACGTCTTCTTCCTCCTCCCTGTCGGCTTCCGCCCCTATCTCAGGCCTCAGACCCCGGCCTCGGATCTCCACCTGCCCCTCCTCCCTGAGCCACAGGAGCTCCATGGAGGTCACAGGGGGGTCTGGGGCAGGATCAGTGTTCTCTCGTTCACTGGACTGGGGTGGCGCTTCACCAGGGGTCTTCCCAAGTTCTGGATCTGGTTGTGGGCCGGCTCAGCCCGACATCCCGGTCCAACAGGACTCCAGCTCCAGCCTGAAGGTGAGCGAGGACTCGGCCATGGTGGGGGAGATCTCGCGTCTCTCTGGCCTGCCCCGGGCAGTGGTGGTGGGGCTGATGGAGCAGGGCGTGGAGCTGGACGTTGACTGCTTCCAGAGCGATGCCGAGAGGAGAGGTCCAGGGTCAGGGGTCGAGGGGCGCTTGTCGACGCAGACCGAGCCCCAGCATGAATACTCCAGAGTCCACCTCCGTGTCGGGTCAGACCAGAACCTCTCTAGACCCACGCAGCTCTCCCTTAGTGTCACCCCCTCCCCGCAGACCCACTCGGGCCTGACTCCCCCGCTCTCCCACTCTCCTCAGTCCCATTCGGCCCTCACCCCTCCTCTCTCCCACTCCCCCCAGTCCCAGTCCAGCAGCAGCCCTATACACCCCTATCAGTCCGCCCCTATCCCGACCCACCGCCACTCCTACTCCCACTACCAGCACTATCAGCAGGGCGCCTCCCCCTCGGACTTCCCTTCATCCACCGCATCCTCTCCCGCCTCCCGTCTCGGTCCCAGGGTCCGCTCCCCACCACGGCCGCTCCAGCCCTCCCCCTTGGGCTCCACCCCGCTGTCGGTGTTCCGTCGGGACGCCCCTTCCCAGTGCTCCCTGCCCCGTGTTGGCACTTGTGGCTCCCCACTAGGAGGCGGCATGAGCGGAGGCATTCGGCCCAGAGGGGGCTCTCTGCGGCAGGGTCCAGTGGGCGGAGGAGGCGGTGGAGGATGGAGGAGGGCAGACGGTGAGGGGCTTTACCAGGGAAAGCACGCCTCTCGGGAGCTGGTGAGGGCCTCAACTATCAGCAGCTTCGCCCAGAGAGAAAACTCTGGCACCACTTGGGGAGAAGAGATGCGTACAGCAGCCCAGATACCAGGGAAGTCCCCCAAGAAAACTCCCAGCCGACTGTGGAAGGGCTTTGAGGGACGCCTCTGGGGAAAAGAAGAGGATAGCGAAAAAGAGGAGGACAGATGGAGGAGAGAAAGTGAAGGGAGCAGAAGGAAAGACCACCAGAGGATAAAGGGAGCCTCCTGCAGCAGGGAAGAAAGGGAGAGAGCTGTGAGTTCCTCCACATCCTCCTCGAAAAGGAGAGGGAGGAGCAGCTGGGACAAGCGCAGCTCGAGCCTGAGGCTGTCCAGGAGGGCCCTGTTCCGAAGCGAGTCCCAGGGCCTCCTGGAGCCCCGTGCCCAGAGAGAGGAGCCCCTGAGGGGGCCACACTGGGTCTCTTCCCTGGACGTTGGGCACTTTGGCCTGGAGCTCCACAGTGAGCAAGGGGTGTCATCACTAGGAGGCAGGAGGGATGGCCAACGCCTCTCCTCCACCGCCAGCCTCTTCCACCTCTCTCGCTCCCAGAGTCTGGAGGGTAGCTGCCATTCCCTTTCCTCTCCTCCACTCTCATCCCCCTCGTTCTCTCCATCCCCCCCTCCACGGGCGCCCTTGACACGGTCACATTCGCTGAGAGACCTGGGGAGGAGAATGTTTGGTTCTATGAGGTCCTTGAGTTTGAAACACAAAACAGCCAGGAAGTAAAGGAATAGTGCTGAATCAATGCCGCACATATTTTCAGCAGTGTTCTCTTCCTATGGTACAATCAAAAAGCTTGTGGTCGAGTACTGTATTCTGTCTGGCTAAAAGAGCGCCATTTGTTTGAACCTTTCTAAAGTTATACAGTTGAATTTGACTCTTTGCACTGTTTCCCCTTTCTGCATGCTGCTCTGCCACTTGGTCTGTGATGATGCATATTGTGTAGGTGTGAGCTTCTTCTCTCTCTCTAAGCATACAGTATGTTGCCTTATGAAGTACAATCATATTGGCCAACTAATGACCAAAACCAAGCAAATGTTCTATAAATTGATATTGTGCTCAGGTTTTTAAAATATATATGAATAAATGGAAAATATGACATCAACGAAAGTGTTATCTGAAACAAATTGTATACCAGGGCAAATTATTAATAAAGAACCTTGAAAACGTATGAATACTTCCTTGCCTTTTCTTTCCCTGAAAGAGCTTAAAGCTCAGAAATCTGAGCACAGACATACCTTGAAAAATATTTATTGAAATGAAAACATTTGGAAAACATAAACAGCATTCCCAGAGTTGATCATGAGTTCACAAACCACAAACTTGAAGGCATAAACCGAACTGTAAGCCCTGCAAAGACCTTGAAAGCCATCTTAACTTCCGTAAACGTTCTTGTTCGACATAACAAAACGATTCAGGTTTCCCCTCCCCGTAGGCAGGCAACAAAGTCTTCCTTGTGTTCTTCTCCAACCTGTGAAGCGTCTAATTCTCTGCTTTCCAACTGATGGTGCTAAAGAACTCTATTTTCCTCCCTGCTGTGTTCTTAAGCACTTGGGTAAATGGGTAGCTATCCCTTGCACCACCTCAGCTGGTGCTCCGAAAAACGTTCATAAGTTGGTTATTTGTCAGTTGAGTTGTAATCAGCTGAACTACAATGTCCAAGTGGTACAGATAGTTCTTATTGGCCATGGTCTTTTGGCTCCTCCCCAGACCCATTGAGGCCATCGTCTGCCCCCGTTTTTTGGCTGGAGAACATGCCCCGATACAGAGCCTTCTCTTTCTGGTACTCTTTACTCAGCATCTCCTCTGCTCTTTGAAGGTGTTTTCTCACATTGGAGTCTGCCAGACACACACAGAAAGTAATATATTGTGAGGGATTCGGTTAGCTTAATATTGTACAATATTGAGTACATTCTACTGTTCCTGTTATTTAAATGCAAGGGATTGCAGATGGAGTCCAAAAGAAAAGGAATCTATGAGAGGGATATTACTGCAACTAAATTCATGCAACTTCTTACCATTAGGCTGCCCCTTGCAGGCCGTGATGAGGTACTGTCGTGCGGTGTGCGCGTCTCCTAGCTCCAGAGTGGCCACTCCTGCTCTGTATAGTGCTTTGACGTCGCCCGGCCTCCACTGCAGTACACGCAGGCTGTACTCCATGACACGTGAATAGTCGACAGTTTGTCTTTGGAGCAGGCAAGCTGGAGACACAAGGACAAAATAGAGAGAGACAAAGAAAAAGAGACAATAGAATTGGTGTAATTATGCAAGTAGTTGAAAAGTTATCAGTGGCAGTTATCAGTATTAGTGAACGAATAGTGACTATAGCATACAGCATGCACCAAATCTCATCCAGGCCTACAAATCGGTACCTTTAAGACTTTGTGAGCTTAGAGTTATAAGTTTCCATCTCCGTTTATGCTACTTAAGATATATTGAGGATCAAAGCTTTCACATAAGCTGGCAAAATGGGTATGAAGTTTTTTATTGTATGATTTACTGACCCCAAAAAATTAAAATAACACCACACAGGCATTAAGAAACACCCAAATGTTCAAAAAACTAAATTTCGACAAAAATGGAGATTGTACCTTATAACTCTAAGCTCACGACTTGTCTCCAACTGTGTTAAGAGTTACCTGCAAGGTTATTGTAGCAGTCCACCTGTGTGTTCCTCAGCAGTTCCTCTTGTTCTGAAGTGAGCACAGGTGCCTCAGGACCAAACCCTTTTACCGCTGCAGTTACATCAGAATCCAGGCCTCTCAGAACCATCAGAGCCCGGTGATAGCGACCAATGGCTGACCTGACGTTCTTCTCTCGGTAAAAGGCATTTCCCTCCGTTTTCAGTTTGCCTGCCTCCTGCAGTTGAGAGTCCACTTTGGGTCCAGGTTTGGACCGCCCAGAACAGCTAGCCTCCACCCCTGCACCAAACTCAAGGCACTCATCTCCTCCAGCAGCCTGCATTCCTGCCATGGGACTGGATGCTTCATAAGGACAAAGAGTGGATAGGGATATAATTAGAGAGCTGCTCAGTAAAATAAGATGACCCATACTAAACTGTTCCTGTAGCTTGAGATATTGAAAACTTCAGATGGGAGACTGACTTACTTATCATGCTAGGCTAAATTAATTTGCCTAACACTAATTGTACACCCAGAAATAAGGTACTCATCAGAGCAGTGGAATTTGAGAAACATGAAGTTCTGTCCGTTTGATGACCCCAAAAGGCATCTCAATCACAGGGAGGAAACAATATAATTCCACTAATTGGCATTTTCCTAGCCAACGTTAATGTAGAAACGCGAAATATCTAGCAAATTCCAGGTGTAGTACTGCAATACTGTGTCCAAAGATTAGCAACTCCCAACAGGCAGAAAACATAAAGCGTTAGCAATTTATTTATTAGCAAAAGTTATCCACTTTAATGTTTGATATCATATTGATCTCAAAGCAAGCAT
This sequence comes from Galaxias brevipinnis, assembly GCA_036023535.2. Taxonomy (NCBI): domain Eukaryota; kingdom Metazoa; phylum Chordata; class Actinopteri; order Galaxiiformes; family Galaxiidae; genus Galaxias; species Galaxias brevipinnis. The sequence continues at coordinate 9,026 of JAVQIZ010090528.1, forward strand.
ATGTAGCATATGCTACCTAGTCATGAATCAATTAAATCATAAAAAAAATACAGCCGTAGCATGTTCAAAACAATCTTACTTGAACTTCACTGGTTTTATAGATTTGCCGAAGCTTTACGGTTCAATCCACCTTGCAACTAACTGTAAACATTGCATTTCCCGATGGCACTTCTTCTAGCATCATAGCAATTGAACAGCCAGTCTGACGCAAAACATTTTTAATATCGCCACCTTCTGTTGAAAAATATAGAAAATAATTCACCTTTGCATTCAGTGACCAAACGCACTGCAACTTAAGAAAACACATGCAAATAGACAGAACACTAGCAAATTAAGAAAACATCTACATCAATTTGACAACCCATGCGCAGCTTTTAGAAAACGTGCTTCAAATTCTGACACACAACACATTACAGAAACGCGCTGCAAATAGGTTACAAAAACACAACATGTGCTGCAAATCCAGACAACACAACACAGTACAGAAACGCTGCAAATACAGGCAACACAAGGGAAATATTTCCAGAGGACACCTAAAAGTGACATGGAAAACATAAGAACAAAGGACCTCTGGTGTGTTGTCTGGATTTGCAGCGCATTTCTGTAGTGTTTTCTGTAGCCTTGCAGCGCATTTCTGTAGTGTTTTCTGTAGCCTTGCAGCGCGTTTGCCTGAATGTGCTTATGACCCAATTTTGGTTGCAGGTAGTTTACTATTTTGGGGTTGTTAGATGATATTGCACTTTGCCTTTGTATAACCAATGTAGTTGGTTAAGGTCATAAATAGGCACAGAGCAGTATCTGCAATTTAGGGGTCATATCTTAGGTCAATAGTCATTATTTATATAAAAAATATACATACTAAGGTAATATATTTAGAAAGTATCAGCCAACTGCAAGAAACAAGTTAGGCAGGAGCCTCATTTATCTTTTAACCCATTTTACTCTGTTTCATTGTTTGCGTAGTTACTGCTCTTTGCCTTTGTAGGGCAGTATACACAACTACTTAATTCATTGTTTGAATAGTAAAGAGAAAGACCGCAAACTTGATCTGTAGAAAGCTATCAGAAAAAGGATAAAGTTGACCCAGGAGGAAAATATCCTTGGTCGGTTTTATGATACTCTCATTCGCTGATGGGCATTTAAAACTGATCTAAGATCTGTGGCATTTTAGCGCTTTGCTGTATGGGTTTTGTAGTTCTTTGTGCCCTAGACTTTTTTTGCGATGAAGAATTTACTTTTTCAATCGACTCTATGTAGTAAAATCTAATAAACAATGTCGGAAACTATTGGATCGTGTAATGCTTTAAATCGTATTCAATTACAGTTATGGTATTCATCAATGAGAAAAACGAATGTCCAAAACACTTCCGGAATGCAAGAGCAAAATGGGGGCGTGGCCTCGTCGGTTCTGTATCAGGCATGCCTACAATTAGCAAGTCTTCGTTCAAAGTATTCCAATGACTAACACATTTTAAGTTATTACAGGCCTAGACTAGACAAGAATTCAACCAATTTAATTACTATATAGCTGACTACAATTTATCGAAACTTTTTACTACGTTGTAGGCCATGTCAATCCCTGCAGTTTATTATAAATTGATCAATGACAACAGCAAAAAAATTCTATTTTAGTGAGGCAAAGATTGGCCGTTGCCATCAGCACACTTGCTCTACTGACCGATATTTTCAGTCAGTAGGGGTGAAGGCCTATCCCCTCCCGTTCCACCACCGCCCTACATTCCTTTAGGCCTAACTCGACTAAAATACACCAAATTATTATCGCCAAAGAATAAAATCAAATTTTAAAACAATTTAGGGGCTAACATTATGACCAATATTTAAGCATAAATTACAGATGTAATATTTGCCAACTTTGGTTTTTGTTTCACTGGATGGACAGCCTAAAATAGAGCAGTAGACGTGCGTGCGTGCGTCACTGCACATTTTGGTGGACTAGATAACGGGTCGTTGCATAACAACTTTGCGCTGTCAGATATGAGCATGCTTTTGCTTCACCTCTGGCTTTAGATAACCAGTTGCATGGGATCTACCAGCAATTGTTGTATCATGCAAAACAGATTTCTAATAGTGAAAATATTTACAGTTTGACTTTGTGTTTACTAACATCGGACATGGAGCTTGATCGGCGACTGTTGCTGGCCCACTGCGCGGCACACACCCTTTCTGTATTTGCTGGGCTTCTAGTGGTCGTCCCGCTAGCTCTCAACGGTTCAGCTTTTAAAGGCCGCTGTGCACTATTCTCCACGGGGTACTGGAGGACTGATAATCGCACTGAATTAACCAGAGGACCGGTAGAGATCTCACATTTGGTGGTTCAACAGTGGGGCCCACCAGCTGCCTGCCAGTTTGGTACTTTTGTCGGCGTTTTCACGACGTTATATAGTGCCGCTCAGGGCTGGCGCAGTCTCTTCTATCTGCACGGACGACATGACGAGTAAGCGCATCAATAGGCCTAGGCACATATTTATTCGCTGTACATAGTGAAAAAAAAAAAGCATAAGCTCATTTTCAAGCTTTTATTAATGCCAATCAGTTCAATTACTTAACGCTCTTGTCTGGTGTAGACCTATTATTACATTACTGGAAGATTTCTCAACTGTGCAATACATATATTAACTATAACACCAATAATATATTCAGCTGTTGAAAATGAACATGTTTTGTTGTGTTTTTCCGCCTGTGCAGCACCCTATTCTCATCCTTCCTCACCCTGCTGCTAAGCCTGTGTATGTTGTTTCTGTCTGGAGGAGCCAGCGTCATCCTTTCCTTGGGCTTTGCTTCCTGGTGCGATACAGTCACTGATGACAACTCACGGCCCTACAGGTATTCCTGACGCTTTACAACTAGAGAAAAGACTAAAACCAGCAAAGAAGTCAATCCTTTTACGAATCCATGCAGCGTAAATAGAACAGCACAGTTTCAAGAGATCTATAATTATTTATGTTTCCCTATTTGTCCGCTTGTGCAGCTGTATTGAGTCCCAGTCTGTCCCCTTCTATCTGGATGTAGACACCTCTTCCTTCTATACAGAGCTCACCCTTGCAGAGGTAGGCCCTTCAAACCTAAAATACGAAAGCTCACACAATCCACATACACACACACGCACCCACGCACGCACGCACACGCACATACACACACACACAAACTTTTAACTTACATTTGCTTCTCTCTATAGGCATCTTTGTGGTTTGTGACTGCCCTGTGGCTGACCCAGTCTATCTTGTCCTTCCTGCGTCTCTATCACTCCCACAGCCAGCATATCACTGGCCCCTGTCTTCCCAGGGAGAAGGAATTCCTTTTAGGTTACACACCTTCTGAGGGCTCACAGTCCCCCCCACACCCTCCAACAACACCCACTGTCTCCGTTTAACCCAAATTTAGACTAAATTATTGCCAAAATCTCGAGTTACAACCACATTTCTATATTAATTGTTGTGTTTATAAGCATTCGTCCTGCATTCAGTCTTCAGTTACCATAGGTTCTGTTTAATCTTTAGTTTTACTTTGCTGTGAATTAAGGGGCAGGGGAACATTTATGACGTGTTTTTTTTCTCAACATTTAAAGCCCTATTGCATTATCATCATAACCATCCAGTCATTGATCACTCGACCATATAGAGCACCAATGCACTCAAATGTTGAGAGTCAAATGTTCTCTATTTGTGATCAGAAACAGATTGAGACAAAATAAGAAAACAAAGATAGAAAGGCATCTTATGCTGGCAGTGTTGCTGAGGATCGTATGACAGACATGTGGCATTATTATAGGTATAGTATAATATTACCCTTAAAGTTCACATCCTTGACTGGACCTCAACAACATACCAAAAACGCTGGATGTGTGGCTAAAATAGGTAACATACACATTGTTCCAGAATGTTCATAAGCTTTGTAATATTTGGATATAATATGTTAGACTTAAACCATTTGCATGTTTACGTCTTAGAAAGTCTGTCAGGGAAGTCTGTTTATTGCTCTGCTGAGAGTAGAATGAAGATGCTGGTATGAAGCACTTTCATTGATAAGCATGTGGTGTAACTTTGTGAAAGAGCCACTATTAGCCAAACAGGCTCACTGTGTGAGCGTGACTTCAATTGCCTATTGTGTTATTGAGTTTCTCTCTAATGCTCTGGTGAAGGTTTGTTGTATGATGTGTCTGTGTCGATGCATGTTGCTTTCAAGGCACTTCTCAGATCACCTCACAGTCCAACTGTGATGACATTTTACCGAATATCTTGTTACTTGATTCGTTGTAGGTATTCATTTTGTCACTTGGTACTTCACTCATACAGTTTTAGCAAACCTAAAGTAAAGGATATAATATAAGATGGTGTAAATTGTGTGAGAGATCGAAGCGAAGGAGTTTCAGAAAACTGAACTCAAATAGTTCTATCCTTAACACCTATCCTAAAACCAATGAGTATATTATAGAAGAAGTTGCAATGACACACAGTCAGTGGATCAAGAAACCTGAAGTAATTAGAGATGAAATTGTGTATTTCTTATGTTTTTGTTGTTGTAAAGAACTATTTACAATGTTACAATGTTGCTATTTACTTTTAATTCATACCCTATACCCCTATGTTGAATGTAATTATGTTATATTTGTTACCAAATAAAACACCCCTTTGTTAAATCAGTGACTATTAGGCAATCATTATTTACGTATATAGCATTTGTTGAGAAAGGTGTTATATACATGTATTATTATTATTATTATTATTATTATTATTATTATTATTATTAATAATAATAATAATAATAATAATAATAATAATAATAATAATAATAATAATAATAAATC
>JAVQIZ010090538.1:0-19510 GCA_036023535.2 Galaxias brevipinnis
AAGAAAAACGTTCAAGCCAGGTCCAATTTCTTCTGGGTTTCTGATAGTTTATCCTGCAGCCTTTTCTTCCTCCAGTCCAAAAACTTTCTTCTCATTCGGTTTCCCTGCCACCCAGCAAAGAATCCCGTGGCAAATGAAATCACAATTGCGACTTGTAACGTCCTTTCAGAGACGTCAGCCATGTTCACCTCTATAGCCTAAAATTAAAATACATTTCACACATGAAAATTGCAACGCGGCACAGAGTTACAGAAGAAACCTGTAATATATTCCGGGTCATGTTATAGTTCTTTCAAAATAAAAGCGCCCAAGAGGATGGCACACCATAATTTGCAAAGTGCAATGAAACAAAAAAGAAACAAACTAAAAAATACTCCAAATTACAAGATTTAGGTTAATACAACATTTTTATATACATATATAGGATGTATTAGTTAATAAATATAGCTAGATTAAAATATCTCAGTGTGACAATTATAGGCTATCGATTTTTAAAGAATAACTAGGGTATTGTCTTTGAATTACAGGAGTTGCCAAGTGTGAGACGACAACTATGCAAACGCCTAAATGCTTAGGTATTCCTCATGCGCTGTTCAAACGACCAACTTCGAGCAAAAAATGTTTGATCGCATGGGGGCGTTGTCCATGGTCCTGGAAACTATATCTGCAGCAACGAGCAATGGCTATAGGCTACTTCTAGTGCTAGTTTTATCAGCCATAGAAGAATTTGTCCATATAGCCTAATATTTGTTGGTAAACTGCTGGTACTATTTTACTCTGTAAAAATGTAGAACACTATCTGGCTAACAAGTTGGAAATTAATTTGTATTTCTTAAAGACAGTCACACTACTTTTGCATTGACTGAGGGTGACAAAATAAATGTTACGATCAGCCAAACATATTTCAAAGATGTTTTGTTTGTTTGAGAATCTCATATTATGAATCGTCCTAATAATATAGGCTACAGGCCTATAGGCTAGATTAACAATATATTGGCATGCGTTCTTGAAATATGCTATTTCCCTAAATTGCAGTTTTTGGATATTTATATATTTTTTATATAATGTTATATAATGTTATGGTGTAATATCTTTGTGGTTATTTACTAACAATAATCATAAAAAAATAAATATATAGCTTTACTGTCACGCCATTGCCGAGCAGGAGCGCGCGTTGCACACTGGGAGTATCCGTGATGGGAGGATGGCTGAGGATGGAAAGGCAATGTTGCAATGACAGCCCCTCGCATAAGCCACAATTTAAGAGGACTGATGCACCTTTGTAAGGACTTCCCAGACCCTACGCTGACGCCAAAAGAACAGGTCTGATATACGCTTGTATATTCCGCAGTCTTTTAGACAATAGCCTACTGCAATAAGCAAAACGATGTTAGGGCCTATCACAGCATCTTCTTCTGTTTCATCTTCGCTCGATCGCGCCCCATTCATGCAGTGGAATGCCAGTCATGTCGATAAATTAGCTACACAAATATTATTTAATCGAAGGCTAACCAATGTTTTTATTTAATTTAACGAGAGGATGCCGATCAGGACTGCACATATGATTGCCCATCTGCAATAGTATGTATAAGTAGGGGAATGATTTGTGGAAAACGAGCTATGCCTGAACCCCCTAGAAACTGCAGTGCGGTGAAAAATGTTGGCGGAGGAGGGCAGTCCAAGGAGGTTATATTAGGTTGAACCAGCCAGTTGAAGCTCCATATTACCCGTGGTACCGCGTTGTCTAAATCGGGGGAACACATTCAATAAGGCCTTGATGATGATGAAAACAATAAATCATTCAGACACCGATGGATCATGCATTATGCTTACATTGTTGTTGAAGTATAGCGAATGTGTTTTACTATTCGAATTGAATTAGCCTCTAAAAATAGTGAATGCCTTATGAAAATACACTGATGTTGGTTTAGTGTTGGCAAGCAACAAGGCCTTTTGAGTGCAGGGTTGGCCATGCAGGCATATCCTTCCATATTGCTTTTGAGCTTCTCTTTGAATTGCAAAAGGACTGGCTGTAGCTAGGCTGGTAGCATGGTGAATCAGGCAACCAATTGTTAGTAGTATTTCATATTATAACACAAAATTCGAAATAGTTATTAAGCTTTTATTATTTAATTGAAATGATTTTCAATGTTTAGCAGGAGTGAACAGTTTCGTTTAATTTACTTTTAAAGTAATTATGTTGATTTCTTACCCTGAGTGCTGTCCCCTTCTGCTTCTGAATTCGTAATTATCTAGATCACACCTCAGTGTCATGTGCCATTGCTATTTTGGATGGTCACACATTAGTTTAAGTTCTATCCCTCTAAAAGTAAATTAATTTTAGACGGGAGTTACTGACTAAAGTGAGATGATGAACGATGAACAAAAAGACTAAACTGAGTGTGAGAGGTGCAGTTTGCAATAAATATATAATTGATTGAATTTCAGGGTTTTTTCACAAGAAATAAGTCACTGGCCATGTACAAATGAACAAACTGTGTATGCTTATGAAATGGGAAAACCCAGAAGTAAATACGAGAGAGAAACCTAATGTCACAAATGAAACAGACTGCTCCCACATGAGAAGCACTAGACCTATTTCAGGGAATGGCTAGGGCACAAAGCCCATAATGCATTGCACATGACAGCTGAATGTCATGGCCATGTACAATACTTTGGCTTCAGTTGTGCCTCCCAAGGTGGCATAGAAATATACAGAACATGCCACCCTTTTTGACGGGCAAAGAAATATACACATACAATTCGAATAAGCATCTACTTTGAATAAGGCATATGCCACAAAACGGATACCAAACATACATTTTATACTCAATGGCTTATGGAAAGTAGATCTGTATTTATCTATTTCTAGGCTACGCTTAGCTGTTGTTTTAAGCAATAGCTCTGAGTATAGTATATATTTCTTCTGTGCAGATCAGTCATTGGCAAAGCTCATTCCAGGTTTTTCATCTCCCAGTGCAAAGCATAGCATTCAAACACATGGCAACACGAGCTGTGGGCCTGTGTAGCTAAGCCCTAAAACTCCACGTCACATGTAAGTTGAATTCAGTTTTCTCTTCCCACTGGAAAAATCTTACTATTGTAATTAGCAGATGAATCAATACTAATTTAACAACAAACAATACATGCAGATGTTTATTATATGCAGGCCTGTGGTTCACTTGTTGTGTGTGTTTTTTTATGATTATTTTTTTTGTTCCGCAGATGAATGGCTGAATCAGTTCCCGAGCTGGTTTGCCTATCTTTGGCTGGCCAATGCAGGGTGTAGGGCCCGTTGCCCACGCCGACGAAAACATGAATGGGGCAGGGGAGCAGGTGGATATCCTGTCCCCAAACTGCATGGTGAAAGACCGATGGAAAGTGGTGAGTGGGCCATCTAATGGAGATAGCATCAAGGATGATCACACGTGGCTAAACGGATCATATCTTTACATAATATTTGAGCAACTCTGATATTTATTATTAATTCCTTTCTGTATCACAGCCTAGGATCCTAAATGAATACATAATATATTTCTGATTACTATGTCCGGTATTTTGTCTTGCTTAGCTAAAGAAAATTGGAGGGGGAGGTTTCGGGGAGATCTACGAGGCGTTGGACCTGCTGACCAGAGAGAATGTGGCCCTGAAGGTAGAATCTGCCCAACAGCCTAAACAAGTCCTCAAAATGGAAGTAGCTGTCCTAAAGAAACTGCAAGGTAAGTGGCCAGACTGATCTTGCTATCTGATACTGAGTGCAGAGGTTTTACACGGAGCTACAGCACAAAGTGATCCGCTATTTGTGAATAGTACGTTTGTCATGTGCAGCCCTGTTTTGCGTTTCTATTGAATGTTATAGGTTTGTAATGTCATGTAAAGTCCGTCGAAAATATTTTGCAGGGAAAAATCACGTGTGCAAATTCATCGGATGCGGAAGGAACGAGAAGTTCAATTATGTTGTCATGCAGCTTCAGGTAACCAAGCCATTTCGTATTCTATTAGTGAGCAACACATACTGTAAGATCAAACTCACACACACACACACACCAACTGTGTGACTGTCAAGCAGGGGAGGAACTTGGCCGAGTTGAGACGCAGTCAGCCTCGTGGTATCTTCACTATGAGTACCACCTTGCGACTGGGCAAGCAGATCCTCGAGTCCATAGAGGCCATCCACTCTGTGGGGTTTCTACACAGAGACATCAAGCCTGTAAGTGTCCCGCTAAATGTCAGCTCACAATGCCAAGTGCTTCAGGACTCTTTACACTGTGCATCACATGATAAACAATTACATAATAACCATATTACAGGTTTTTTAAGAATATATTTTTTTCTTTTCTTAGTCAAACTTTGCGATGGGTCGACTGCCGTCCACATACAGGAAGTGTTATATGTTGGATTTTGGCCTTGCTCGTCAGTACACCAACACAACAGGAGAAGTTCGACCAGTAAGTAACTACTGCAGTGCTATCTTCCCTCATTGAAAGAGCATCTAATTTGACAGCATTTAAACGCACCAGATGAAGATTTATTAATTATTTTTAAAATGCAGATACCGGGCCATTTCAGATTTGTGCTGTGAGGGCTTCATTTTCAAAATGGCTGCCAAATGCCACGGATTTTAAGAGCAACAGGCAGTGTTCAGTTGAAGGGGTTCTGGATAACACTTACTGCACATGCTGAAGCCCCTTAGCACCATAAGTGCTGTGCTTAACGGTCAATTGCCTGAACATAACTATGTTTGTTTTAAGTTGTAAGCAGCACGGACAGTAATGTTTTATAAGTAATGTTTGTATATACAGTACTGTCCAAAAGGTTTAGGCAGGTGTGAAGTCTTTAAAGTTAGGAAAATATATATATATATATATACATCTTCTAGGCAGTATCCCCATATTGCATACCTTATGCTTTTTTGTTTTGGCATATGCAATAAAACATTGCCAATTACAGTTGAAATTAATTGTACTCAATGTTCATTTTGAAAAAGTTTTGTCTGCAATGGCCGAATATAAAAGTTTCTTACCATTAAAATATAAAAATTCCTTCTGGTTTGATCACATACAATATTGTATTGATTGTGTCTGATTAATTGCAATCAAACCGCCCGAATACAACTATAAGCAATAGGACAAAATCCTTCCAATCTGAAGTTCTGAAATGGTCCTACATACATTCTTGTAATGCTGGAATTGAATCATCCTTATGATTTTGTTTTTAAAGGGGCCCCTAGCTCTCAGACCATATGCCCCTCCTTTTTCACTTGTATGATTTTGTGTTTTGCAGTTTTGCTGTTCCTTTTGGCCTTTTCCGTTTGAAGCCCATGCTTTTGACCCGCCTCATCTGTCAGGTGCCTGTCCCCATTTCAGTTTCAGTTTATTCAAAAATGTTCCTCCCCAACTGCAGCCTGACTGCAATTTCTAATGAGCTTAGTAGCTTGGTATCCTGTGTAGAGTTCTACACAGGAAAGGTTTGGAGACATGTGAAAAGTTGTACAAATGCAGCGCATTAAAAAGGTGATGTTTCTTTAAAAGGCATAATACATCACACATCCTTTTGAAATGAAAGCTGCTGATCGTGCGTTTTGTGCCAGAAACAAATCTGGATTGATAACAGTGCCATTAAGCTGTGTAAACCCATATTTGCGGCTAGAAAAAAAAGGAATGTGAGACGTAGTTGGTCATATCATTATATATATTAGCATTGTGTATATAATTATATGAAAATCAGTGTCATTGACATTTTGTTGTGCGCCTGCCCCACCCCCTACACTCTGCTTTCCCCTGGCTCTTCCCTCTCTTCAGCAATGTGGATTCCTTTCATTTTGAATGCTTGGTCGATTTGTTTTCTCTTGATGCTTTAAGACGTGGGGCTAAAAGTCAAGTAACATAATTTCTCAATTCTATGACAGCGTGCTAAGAAATTTCTGAATGATATTTTCTTTTGTAGCCCAGGAGTGTGGCAGGATTTCGTGGAACGGTTCGCTATGCTTCAGTGAACGCCCATAAAAACAAAGTAGGTGTCTTCTCACTTAAATTATTATGTAATTATTCTTTAGTTGTTTTCCTCAGAAACGTTTTCATGCTCTGAAAATTGGGGAGAGAACATTTAGCAAGTATTCTTTGTCTACAAGTGTATAAAATCTTTAAAAAATGTTGTCTCGTACAGCATTAAGCTACTTTGGGTTAGAGTTAGAGGCCTATGGAGACAAAAATAACAAAAGATAGTATACTCTATTATTGTTGTTATTGACTGTTCATCTGAAGTGCTTGTAATGATGAATCTAAAACACAAATCCATTTGTATTTTGGATAGATTTTGGCAAAAAATCTAATTATGCTTGCTTATGTTCTAGATTCCAAATCAATATAGTTGGTTGTATAACATACTTTAAAATGCATTGTGTGACACTTGTATTTGGTATCGACCTTTACAGGAAATGGGTCGCCATGATGATCTGTGGTCACTGTTATACATGCTGGTTGAATTTGCAGTTGGCCAACTCCCATGGCGAAAAATTAAGGATAAGGTAGGCTTTCCTAATGATTAGCAGTATGACACAGTGCATCAGTTTTATATATAGATTTCTGGTGATTTCCCATTTTGAATAGGAACAAGTGGGCCAAATTAAGGAACGCTACGACCACAGAATGCTGCTCAAGCACATGCCTTCGGAATTCCATATCTTCCTGGATCACGTGTTGGATCTGGATTACTACACCAAGCCAGACTACCAGGTACAGGATCGATTCCCTCCACTGTAATCATGCCGACCCCGTCCAAGTACCATCTCTGACCTCAGGGGACTACCAACGCCTTTTTTGAACATGGTGACGATGGTGGCTATATGGCTTTGAGTTCTTCAATGGAATCATGTTAAATTTTAACACATATTTATGATCAGATGGTTTTAAAACACCGATCCACACAAACCTGAGCTGTCTGTTTCATACTGATGTTGTCTTCTTTGTGACCTCTTTAATTAGTTGCTGATGTCAGTGTTCGAGAACAGCATGAAAGAGCGTGTCATCGCCGAAAACGAGCCGTTCGATTGGGAGAAGGGCGAGACCGACCCGACGCTGTCGACCAGCACAGCGACTCCGCCTCAACAGAACACCAGGCAGACTGCTGCCACCCCGGGGTAAGTCAGAGGAGCGTTGCCGTGCCAACGCAGCGCTCGGCGCACCGCGGGACGGTTACAGCGACCGTCATCGCATCCGTCTTACATACATGGGCAAGCGGTCCTCCAAGTTATCACATCAGCCATCCATTCGGCTATTCTTGTATCTTCCCAGGGCTATGAACACCACTCCTAGTGGCCAGGGGCTGAGGGAGAACGCTGATGAGGCTCAGCAGGAAGAGCGCCTGAGCGACCAGGAGAACGCCCCGCCCGGCCAGCTAAGCAGCCGGCCCGGTGAGCAGCGGGCCCAGCCCCAGGACGATACCGACTTCAACCGCAACAAACTCAGGATTAGCATTAGCAAGGTAGAGCTAACCTGACAAATCAATCATGAATATAGTTCTACCTCTTTTTCTTGTTTTCTTTCTTTCTTTCTTTCTTTCTTAATCATTGTATTAGTTCGTTCTTTCAAATTAACAGTGTAATCCTAATCAACACAGTCTTTTATTAAAATCTTATCTCGTCTTATATGGCCTTAATTGAAATACCATTTCCTGTAAACGTTTTCATTTGATAAAAACTTTCCCAGACCCAGTTGGCTGTGGAGGAGGAGCCTACCAAAGGGGCGTGTCCTGCATCTACTGTGGGAGGAGATCCTCCAGAATCACCAGATGCCCAGGCGCGGGTTCCCAGGTACCGCAGGATCAACAGCCCCGAATCGGACCGCCTGTCGGCCGCAGACGGAAGACCGGACGTCTATGACAGGCGGTAAGAGCTTGATTGACACAAGCCAGAAGGCTATGCTTTTATCTGAAAATGCATTTTGGCACTCTCTAGATCAAAATATGACAACTATCAATTTAGATACAACTTATTACATGCTGCTTTGCCTTTAGTGTTTGTAGATGAACAAAAAATATAATGTATTGGAATTTTATTTACCTTTTTTCTTTAACTACATTTATTTATTTAAAATAAAAATTCAACCGTCTTTCCAGGTCTCGGGTGGACATCCTAGGCTCTCCTTCCCGCCACGTCTACTCCTCCCAACCCGCTCAGATGATCTCCCTGGAGGGGGGCGGCGTGATGCGACTGGCCGACGGCCGGCACGAGACGTCGGTGGCATCGGTGGCCGACCCGGAGGCCCACAGCAACGCCTTCATCCACTCCGTGCCCTTAGCCGAGGAGGAAGACTTCGACAGCAAGGAATGGGTGATGATCGACAAGGTGACTGAGCTCAAGGACTTCCTGCTGGGGGCCGAGCCCACCACCTCGGGCACCACCGATGAGGAGCCGGAGGAACTGCGCCCCCTGGAGGAGCAAGAGGAGCGCCGGCGCTCGCGGAGGACTGCGGCTCTGGGGGCGGAAGGGGCCGTGGTGAGGCCAAAGTCCAGTGCCGGAGCCACGAGCGCGGACTGGGCGGCCAGGGGCATGGGCTCTCTGATGGAGGAAGAGGAGCTTCTGCAGAGGCAGCAGGAGGGGCTGGCGGCGGGGCCGAGTCAAGGGAACTCCAAATATCACTCGCTGCCGGGTCGGGCACACAGAAGGGACGCAGCGGAATCCTTTGGACAGGTAAAACCCACACATCTTGTAAACTCTGTTGGTATTCCAAAACACGAGAACATGGAAACGTGTATTACGTTTTTAGCTAACTTGGGTTGTATGAAAGACAGCATTGTATTCTTTAGAATCCGACACTTTTAGCAAACTCAGCATCCGTGGTTTGCATCCTACAGCAAAGACCAGTTAGAGATACAAGTGTCTAAGCGTGTGTAAAGCACTCCGATCCAAACAGATCCATTAGGTCATAGTTTTGTTCCAGCAGCCGTTCTGACTGTAGCGTGCTGAATGTAAAGAACGATAAAACAAGTAGCACCAATATGGGAGCGGCCATTTGCAACAAAACCTGAGTGGATCTCATTCGGAAACTACCCATATTTTATTAATCAGTATGTTATGAACAGTGTGCCCTATTGCTTAAAATGAGTTGATATAAAAATGGCGCAGCATTGGGGGCTCATAGAATCCTTTTGAGTACCCATTCTGGGCTTTTCCCTCTAGGCACAAGGACAAATGAGTTTGCCAAGATATGGTGGCATGTGTTGTTTGTGTGTGGTACTCTCACCCTGGGCAGTACGGGAACTCTGAAGGATCGTGTTCATCAGGCCTCGATCATAAACTGGTGTAGTGTTCTAGTCAGGTAAAGTAATACGTTCTGTTTCAGCCTATTGGGCTTTGTTGGTCAATATTAAAATGGTACGGAGGCCAAACTTACAAAAGAGCACTTTAGGTCACCTTGGATCTTAAAGCACTTCCAGGCATCAAGGGTTTCAAGTTTCCTTTCCAGCACCCAACCCGGACCTACCTGCAATCACCCAAAACGACCACCGGAGAGCACCATGGACTGGCAATGGAAGAATTATTCCACTGCCCGCTTCTTCCTACAGTTTTCTAATTTGGAATAAATAGCAACATTATGTAGTAGTACATTGATTCATGATTGGCAAACTTTTTTTTATTAAGAATCCTGCAAATTCTAGAGGAGAATATGTCAGTAGTTCAAAACCACGTAACCCAGTACATATATTTACCTTCAGTATTTTATAATTAGTTTTTGCTTTAAAATTCAGCCTATTTCTCTGAGGCTAGTTTTCTAGAGATATGGCGAGACAGACATAGACTTCAACAGAGATATATTTGTTACACAAGAGATATAATGCAAGTTTAAGAGAAGAAACGTTATATAAAGTTATGATTCACAATATTCAGTAATATTTTTGTGTTTCTGCGTGTGAATGAAATTAACGTTGGCATGTTCTAGGCCATGTATTTGTGTCACGAGACCACATTCTAATCCATGCACATACCCTAAATGTTTGTATGTTTTTTTGCGTGTCTGTGTGTGTTATGGTATTTTGAAAAGAAGATCCCTCTAAATGCATCTTATTTATTGAAGAGAGCGACGCACAGTATGCCATCCTTTATCTTCATCATTTGTCTTCATGCTCTGGTTCCAAACGTTATCAAACGAGAGCAGGAATATAGGTTAATGACCTGGAAGCATATCGTCCCGTTTAATGCCTTAGATCGCAGGCCTACGTCAGCTGGGGGATTCTAATTGGCCCCAGGGTTTTTTTCTGGGTCTCCTTTTTTTTTTCTTTTTTTTTTTTTTTTTGACAGAGTAGACGCAGTCATGGCCCGCCTGTCTGATGATTCCTTTCTCCTCCGCTCTTATTGGTCTCTTTCAGTTGGAGGAGGACAGGCCACACCCCCACCACCACAGCCAACACTCTTTCCCGAGGCCTAACCAATTGAGGAGATTGGCGTCCTATGTGTTCTCGTCCTCGACACTGGAGACGGAGCAGTACCCCCACCACGGCGGCGAGGCCGGCGCTCTGATCCAGCGCAGCCGCTCGGCCGAGAGCAGCCCCGCCCGGCTGCCCTCGCGTCGCCACATGCCCCTGTTGCCGGGCGGGGGTCCTGGGAGCCCGCGCCAGCGCCACTCGGTCCTCAACCTCTCTCGCCTCCAGATCCAACAGATGCTGGCTAAGCTTATGAACAAGACGTGACCCAACTCCCCCCCCACTTCTCCCCCCCAGCCCCTGACCCCCATTCACCCCACTGCTCCCAAAGTAAAAACACACCCGTCTATAACTAACAGTGGATTTTAAAAAGGGAATTTGGCGTAAAAGGGAAAACTATTGCTGTTCTTTCGATGCAATAAAATGTTGGATTTACGGGCCAATTAGAGTGCTGACTGAGCCTGCAAGACGAGAGTCGTTGATTTGGGTTTCACCCCCCTTTGACGATTTACGGACCAAATCCTCTGACGCACAAAAAGCTTGAATGGCTGCGTCCTTGTGTACTGTTGACAGCGTTGCCTAGTAGGGACATGGAGGGGAAGAGACAGAGAGTAGATAGCCATGGACAGATGATGAAAACATATGCGGCGTGAGCGAAACGAGACCTTATTCTACCCCCATTTTTTATGATGCCTTTTTTTGATAAGCTTTGTGTAGGTACGGGAGTGGTAAACCTAAGGAATGGTTCACCTTAATTTAGTCTTCCCTAAAGTACAGCTGCTTCTTCACTCAGTGTGTGTGTGTGTGTGTGTGTGTGTGTGTGTGTGTGTGTTTCTGTCATTGAGAGAGAGATAGAGAGAGGCAGAGCGAGAGCTCTTGAGTGCATGAGTGCGTATACCATGATCATCGTAAACATATTTAAAAAAGACTATGCTCGTTGGTCACTTTTGTTAAGCGTTTTTGGGTTGGGTGGGGGTTGACTTGATCCCCTGCTGTTAATTACTGCTGTCACAATGATATGCTGGAATGATTGTATAATGTAACAGGAAAGCTGTTGTGATACAACCAAACACAAACGTTATTAGGGCAATAGTTTAAAATATTTCAAATGTTTGCACATCGCAATAACTAATAATTATATGAACTCACAATTTTCAAAGACAATTTTTTATTTCTCTGGCATGATCTCAAACAAACAAGACCAATACCAGATAGATCAAGCCAGTAAAAAAAAAAAATTACACCTGCACCGTATCTCCAGATCTACACCGGTAATGATAACTTTACACGTTTCTATAACAGTATCTTGCCAAACCACCTTACAAACTAAGATGTTCCCAGTGTAAAGTATGTGTTTCATTTGTGATATGGTTTGGCACTGGCCACAGCAGCACCACCATTTCAATAAGGTTATTCATTGTAGGTGCGGAATATTTGAACATGTACACTATCGTAACAACATAGGACTCAGTTTGGAAATTGAACTAAGTTGGTATTTTAACCAGCATGTTTAAACGTTTAAAGTTGTTTTAGGCGATTGGAAGCCCTCTGGCCTGAACACAAAATTGAGGTGTAACTTGCTAGGTGCTGGGATAACTGGTCTTGTTTTTCAAGGTCATGCTGGAGAAGTAGAAAAAAATTGCCCTAAACACGGAAATTGTCCTTGAGGAGCCACTCATTATGCTATTGTACAGTACCGGTCTACGAAACGTGAAATCTTTTGATGTAATACAATATTTATTCAGATCTAAAGGGGGAAAGATAGATGACAGCACAGACAAAAAAATCTTCCATGGGCATACATATGCATTGGAGTTGCCTACTTTATTGATGCTTTTGAAATGCTGTTTATCCCTTATGTTGGAACACAAAGAGAAAGTAATAACGTTGAAATCATGACAAATAAAAATGACTCATACTGTAGATGACATTGAAACACAAGAAAATAAGTGCTGGCAGTTAATCAAGAGCCGTATCGATGTAGGCACAGACGTATAATAATGTTATAAATAAGAAAATGCCTTATATGTTCTGATGCTGTTGTTAAATTTTTGTCAGTTGTCGACCTTGATACGTTGACTTGTGCTGGACACAGATGTATCTTTTCGGGGTGGAGACTGTACGTTGTTTGATGTACAGATGTACATATGTTATTTAAATTGGAGTGGAGCAGTATGTTGACTGTTTATAGCAGGGGTTAGATCTATGGAACTTTATGCACTGTACCACTGTAAGTGGTCTGTGTAGAGTTTGTCATATTTGGCAAATGTGTACTTTATTTGTTGACACTTCCCACCTGCAGTTCGTAACTACGATTAATACAACAATGGCAGCATTTTGTAAACAAAATGAATTTCAGCTCTGCTCTGAGCCATGATCAGCAGATATTAGTTGCCGATAGTGATACGAATCTCATTGCTGTCATTCTTACACTTATCGTATAGTAATAATCAAATCACAGTGGAACTTTTGGAAATTAGGAAGGACGTTTAATTGCAAATATAAGTGTTTTTTTTATTTACAATTTTTTTTATGAGCACTCACTCAATGGAACTCCTATTTAAAGCTATACAAGAATGCTAATCACTGAATGTATTCATCACTTGTTCGTTTATAGACATAGTTTGGCCACTGCTCTCTTACGTAATGCAGTTATCACAATAAAAAACTATGGATTATTACAGTACATACATTGATGGCACTGTGTTTTAATCAGGTTTGAAGATCTCTTCTTATAGCTTTCAACAACCACATTAGTGGTTATTAACACAAGTTAATAATAACACAAGTTATTTACCATTCTGTTCAATGCTTGAATAAACTGTGTTGTCTTTCTCACAACATTGCTGTTTTAGGCCAAACTAACTGCTTCATGTATAATGTCTTATAGACATCTGAGAAGAGAGAGACCTACCAGTTGAGCAGCAACGTGCGGGACGACTGGACGAGAGAGACGTGTGCCCCCGTCAAGCTCTACGGACACTTGGCCCTTCAGTCCTTCCAACTGCCAACCGCCTCACCTCCTCTCCCCCGACCCTCTACCCAACCCGGTGCCACAGAGCAGATACAGCAGGTGCCCTTACACAGGACTGGAGGGAAATCCAGCGGGGACGGCAGCCCCAAGAGTCACGAGCAAAGTCCCAACGGCGATGACGAAGCGGCCCCCTCCACCCTGCTGGCTGACGAGCCCCCGAAAGGAAGCCCGGATCGGGGCTCGGCCTGCGAAGCGGACCTGGAGCTGGAAGAGGGCTCCAAAACCCTGGTCTTGTTTTCCCCCGTGGACACAAGGAGACCTTTTGCCGGAGGAGGAGACGTGGACTTTCCCGTGGATGTGCAGCCGGGAGCATTGGCGGCCGTCTCACCCCATTACGACAGAGTGCAAGCCCTGGGGAGCCTCCTGGACGTGTCAGAACCCCGGACCCTGTCTTCGCTGCTCAAATCCGAGCCTAAGCCCCCTTTGATGTTCCTTACCTCGTCGCCGCTGGCGTACTTGGCCGCCGCTGAAAGCAGCTCGTCCCTCTTCAGGAAAGTGGAGCGCACCTTCATTCACATAGCCGAGACCACCCATCAGAATGTCATGACCTCCTTGAGCGGTCTTCCATCCAGGCAGGCGCTTACAGGTGAGAGTCCACCTGAGGAGCCAGAGAACAGGCTGCGTGGGGAGAACACGAGCAGGGAGGAAGCCCCGCGTGACAGAGATACGTTCGAGGGGCTTGGGGGTGAACACATGGTTTGCGGCCCCGGTATTGACGCACCATGGAAAAGAGGAGCGGAGGATCAGGAAAGGGCAGCTGCTGTCGTAACAGAAAGAGAACAGGAAGAGGTAAGACACGATATATCTGACGTGGGAATACCTGAAAAGGAAAGAGCTTCAATGGGCCAAATGTTGGCTGACGACGAAGCAAATGAGGTGAAAGTAATTGGGAGTAGTGGGTTAGAAAAGGAGGGTGAGACCGCAGCAATCGGTGAAAATGTTGCTGAGTCTAAAGGTCAGGATGCTTGTGCAGGAACTTCCGACATTGCAGCAGTTTCCATTCTTGAGTCCAGTGGACATCCTTCCCTAGAGGTGGCACTGTCCAAACAGGAAACTCCTTCCCGATTTGAAACCAAATCAAATGACCACGTTGGCTCAGCAGAAACTCCCAAGCCACCGGAAAAGCAGGGTATGGAGGCCCCTAAACTTCTCCCAAGGCCTCGGAGTCGAATCCCCATACTGGCGTCCGAGGAGGAGACGGCCTCGGACCAGTCAACTACCCAGCCACTCAGGGAGCCGAGATTACAGGTGAGGCTCCGTAGGGACCATCTTGCCCGACTGGCTATGGAGCAGAGAAGGGGGCACTTGTCCTCTGGCGCACCCTCTCGGGCCTTGAATGGTGGTGCCGCAAACGGGTGCCCGCCTGCTTCTACCTCGGAGGACGAGAGTCCAGACTCAAGGGACACAACGGCGCCAAGCAGGGTCAAAGGGGCGAAGCAGAGTAGGATCCCTCGCCCTTTCCTACCAGCGAAAAGAGCACCTGCCATGCCCCCCGGCACGTCTGCATCAGGCACTAGCTTGGAGAAGGCTCAATCCTCAACTGTACACAGGTGGGCAAACATAATTGTAAATGTTGCTTGTTAAATCTGACGTGTATATCCTCGGTTTAAAAACTGTAGTAGTGTTGCCAAGAGAACTTGTGGAGGAAAATTTACATTTCAAACAGTAAATGTTAAATAATAAAACCTAATGGATTCAGTGTAGCTCGAATTGAAACTGTGTTGTCTTGTTGCGTTACAGGTTACAATCTAGCAAAACAGGAAATAGAAGCATGCACGCCCAACAGCAGCGGAGGTCCCAGATGCTGCAGTCAAGATCCAACTCCTTCCCTAGCCACGCTGCGCCCCAAAGTGGGACACTCCGGGGCCTCGCTGCGGGCCCGTCTCCACGGAGTCTCAGCACCTCTCGTAGTTACTCCACCTCCCGCACAGACAGCCCCTCCCCCCAGCACCAAGGAGCTGCTTTCACGGAGGTCAGAAGACGGCCCATATCATTTTGCGGGCTTACGGCTGCCCAACGTAAACCAAAAGCAACCAACACGGAGGAGTCTGCCTCTGCCACACCAACCATCAGTAGCAGGTTGGGGAGGCGAAGCAAAACTCAGATTCTGGGGAAGGCAGGTGCTGCTGAGAAAAAGAAAACCACAAAATGATGATAGAGTGTGTCTGGGCTGTCGATTGTTTAGCCACTCCCGTTCAGGCTGATGATTCGGTGTCGCGGTACCGTTACGGTGTGCCTCTCTTGGAAAAACAAACAAAATGTATCACAGTGAGAGTTGGTTGATGCAACATAATCTGGATCAAATGTAATCGTAATGTCTTGTCACGTGTTGATGGCAAATTATTAATAAGATAAATGGGAATTATTCCACATTAGTAAAACTGCATGCCCCTTCAATTTACTTGCTTTGTCAGCTAACATCGTGCAAAATCTTCATCTACGAAACAAAAGTCTTTGCATGAAGAATGTATGTGATATACAGGCCTTACATCAATGACATCTTTGCAGTGTGATTTGTGAGCCCACCATTTTGTTCTAGTTTGCTACTGTACGTGGTATTACTAAAGCACACATCACAATGTGATCCTTTATTTTAACAAATGGGTTGGCATGCCTTAAATCGTTAAAAAACATTTTAGCATGGCGGCTTTTCATGCTTTCTGACCCCAGTGGTTGTTTTGTTAATTGCATTTCAGCTAGCTATTTGGAAGCCTGATCGCCTAAGTTGGTGTTTATACTGTTCCACTAACATCCTGGAACTTTATCCATCGCACAGGCAACAAACGTGTCTTCTACAACATTGGCTAGCTTAGTTAGTTAGCTAACAGATCCTACCTGGGAGGGTTTATTAGCTTGAGGAGAACATAGTAACTTCCTGTCTAGCACTATACAAATAGCTACATGTATGTTACTGTTACTATCGGTGACAACAGTCGCTACATTCAAAACATGTTACCAAAGAAATGTGTATGTACCCACTTTAGGACCTTAGGTAAAAATCAAGTTTATTTGTTTTAGACTGTGCTTTAATCAGTGGTTTAATGTATTTGATATGCTTTAAAGTGAAATTTGATTTGCATTAAGTGTGAGCCTAATTTATAAAAAGAGTGCATGCAAAGATGTAAACTCAAACTGTGCATACGTCTAAATTAATCTGATATATTGTTTTTTAAATCTTGAACTTGAACTGAAATAGTTGCCACCTTAGGTAATAGCTCTTGTGGCAAGTGTATAAACATCTACTTTTATGAGTATCTGTATTAAATACTCTGAACAGTGTCGTTGCTGGCTGTTCAAAGGGCATTTGCATAAATAAAAGAAAGTGTGCATCAAACAATTGGTGATAAACACATGCAACTTTATACTTGCAAACATGTCTAATTCACACGTATGCACAATTTGAGAAATTATGTTAGATCAACATAAACAGGTCATCTTAGCAACTTTTTTTGCAAACAAATCAACTTGTGCCTGGTCACAACTAATTTGAGGACATAATTTTCCAATGACACTGTTGGCCTTAATATAATTTTTTCCTTTTACCCACCCTATCCAGGGTCGCTGGGTTGATTAACGTTAACCTTCACAACCTAAACTTTGGAAATTACATAAAATATCTGTCTAAGCCACATATTTATTTCCATCCCACTGCTGTAAAAACAGCATAGAGTTGCCTTGCAATCTGGCAGCACTGCCTCAAACACAAAAAGCACCATATTGTGTATGTTTTCTCAATTCACTGATAGTCTACTGTGATTGTAGATTGCCTCTGGGGAGCTAAGACCCAAACATACAATTAGGCTTTGTAAAGGGATAATGTTTAATAAGCACACTTTGAAATACTTGCGAGGTCACACAATACAAACACTGGTAGCCTAAACCATATTTAACCATGGTTTAATATCTTAAGCAGTCTTAATAATTCAGTATAAAACATGCAGAAAACTGAACAGATTGCTCTTATAGTAAATAAGGAACAGACAAAACATATTGAAACGCAAGGTAACCAGATTCTTCAGCAAAAATTTAAAATATCCCGGCCTAAAGTCTCGTAACATACAGTAGCAACAGGCATTATGTCTAAATGAGAATTATATTATATAACATGATCGACCAAGTGCTTACTACTATTGTATGTATTATGTTACGTAGTTTAGGTCTATATTTTCAATTGTCAGAGTTTAGATCAAATATACGATACCATGTATGTTTGCGGTTTTTAAATTTCTTTGACCAGAAACACTAACAGGCAATCGCAATGTGCAGTTGGACTGAATGACACAATACAGTAGCATAACCTAAGGTAATGCAATTATAATTATATCAGTATGTTGTTTTGCTGGTTTTCCATTTGAATGCATTGATAAGGCACCATGAATGTATGTGTAACCATTCCTCTTACATAAAAACGGAAAAAAGTACATTAAACATTATCCTTTACCTGAAGTTATATTCTTTCTTTTGTGCCATAAAAGAAAAAGAAAATAATATATATTATTACTTCAGTCGACCCC
Source organism: Galaxias brevipinnis (assembly GCA_036023535.2). Classification (NCBI taxonomy): domain Eukaryota; kingdom Metazoa; phylum Chordata; class Actinopteri; order Galaxiiformes; family Galaxiidae; genus Galaxias; species Galaxias brevipinnis. The sequence goes on from JAVQIZ010090538.1 coordinate 17,968, forward strand.
ACTGTGTTTTGAAATATTTTCAGGCCCAGTTTTGTATTTCTGTATTTTTTGCATTTGAAAATACATTGTATAAATGTATATTCTAAATACTTATTTAGCCTCAAAATGTTAACAAACACTATTTGACATTCTCTTAGTAAAGTAAAGTAATGGATTATCTACACTTCTGCAAAAAATAAAATTGAGTGTAAGCCAATGTACAAGTGATGTTACCTTCTAAATTCCATAAATATTTTAGTGGCTATCTTAAGTTACTTATTTACAACTACAGATTATAACAGAAACTCGATGGCAGTAGGGTAGACTGGGAATGGTCGCAACAGGGGACGGTTGCAACAATTCTTATTCCTCCAAGCAGAAACAAGCTAGAGTGATGACACGCATACTGCACATGCTCAGTTAGACCATCCCCTCACCAGCAAAACTTTAGAAGCATTCATCTTCTGCTGCTGCATTTAATTAATAAAAAACTTGTTTTGGTGGAATGAAAGTATATTTTTCATGAACTGTCCATTTTGTCATAGTTTCCTGACCTTTTGTATGAATTAATTGAGACTTTATTTAGTTTGAATCTTTGTTTTCTCGACTTCTAAGTGACATGATTAGCATGTTTCAAGATCATAGCTAGCACATGGTGTTCTGTTATGGCTGACAAGGATGGGGACGGTTGCACAAGCTAAGCAGCCATATCAAAACATGCCACACAACAGTATTTTTCAACATTATCAAATCATTGTGGGGTACACAAAAGGATAATTCACCCAAATAAAAATTTGCACTGCTTTTTTCAACATACCCAAGTCATTGAATTGCATCTGTAACATATGCATATTGACTAACAAAACTCAATAACTGTTATTTGATAACTATTACTAAACAAATCAATAATACTATTTTATTACAAAACAATACATATTTTATAGAATACTATGCTCATTGAGACAAAAAGCAAAAGTTAATTAGTGAAATGTAATGTATTTTTAACATGTTGCAACTGTCCTCAGATTGTGTTGCAACTGGGTTGGGATCAGTTGCAACATCGAATTTCTAAAACAACAAATATTGTGAACTACTTTCCACACTTAATCATCTTTAAATTGTATGGGTGATTAGAAGACAGATGGTAGTTTGATATATAGAAGTTCGGTTGGTCTGTGTCAATTAGTCTCAGAGTAACTGAGAGAAATGCAAAAAGTATTGCAACCATCTCCAGTCTCCCCTCCACTGTACAGTAAATGCACACAAAGTCCACTGTTAAATATTTATGTTTTTGTCTAAACTCCAGATTTAAGTTATATAATAAATATATATAAATAAATACATACTTTAAAAAAATATATTATTTAAGTAATATAAAAAGGTTTAGATATAGAAATAAAATCAGTATCTCCACCTATAGTATATAAATAGAATTGTATTGAAATTGTGATAGACTGTGATAGACTGGCGACCTGTCCAGGGTGTACCCCGCCTCTCGCCCTGTGTCGGCTGGGATAGGCTCCAGCCCCCCCGCGACCCTGCATAGGATAAGCGGTATAGCTAA
>JAVQIZ010090571.1:0-13607 GCA_036023535.2 Galaxias brevipinnis
GAAATTGTGTGAGAGGAACAGGCTGGCCCCCCTGGAGTGTTCACCAGGGCCATTTTGAGGCCTGTTCTTTGATCTTATCCAAAGAGGGGGGAAGATTCTCTGACTGGTTCCCCTACAAACACATAATAATGTTAATAAGCATCTTATAAGCACTTATTAGAGCATTATTAAGTATTAACTAACGCTTACAAGCACCTTAGTATAAAGGGTACCGAGTCACCACCGTTTCAAAACAACAGGAAAGGTGCTGTTGAAATTTATGAATATAATACGCTTTTCATCTATGATTGTGACCTTTCCTGATTCTCCACAAGGAGGTGACATTAGGCTATAAATAAAGGGTCAAAACAAGAAGCTCTCAGACTTTCACCCAATTCATTTATCGTTACTCCACAATTCAAGGAAACTATGGCAGCCGAGTGCTTAGTAAAGCAGTCCTGGAATCATCCATGCTTTTCAGACATAGACAGGCACATATTCACTAACACACTAATCGCTGTGATAGTCACACTTTCCATTGTAGTCCATACACAGCAGGCTGCCACTATGGAACAAATATGCATGACAATACATACAATAATCATCATCACATTGTATAATGGTCTTCTCCAACCATTTGGCCTCACAATATAAATGAGGACTTAAAAAACATAACATAGGCCTACTCATTAAATTCTGCCTACTAGCTGATATGGCAAAATATAAGAAAACAAATTAGTCTTAACACACTAAAGCCTATTTAGGAAACAATGACATTAGTCATTAGTCAGCTTAGTCATACTGGTTGTAAGAACACCTCACATAATGTTAATCTGGAGTTGACCAACCAAACAATGAGAGATGAATAGAGCACCATGAACTGTCAAGCCTTGCTTAACCCACTGTCTCTGTGTTCAGCACCCTGCAAACTACCATTTTTGTTTGATGGCTATATGTTTGAAAGACAACTGGAACTGAGGCGAATTTCCTCTGCCATTCTTGTAACATAATTCTTCAAAATAATTTAGGAGAGAGAATATTTAGGCATTCACTATCTTCCTTTACTTTGTATAATATAATAAACCATCAGGACTGTTGAGTGGTTATTAATGAAGAAAGACAAACCCAGTTAGCAAACTGAGTTAGCAAGACAGTCTATTAGTTTAAACCTTAGCTAACACCCAGTTCTCAGATGTACCAAGCACTTTTTATGTATTTTTTTGTCATGCCCAGTTTCTAAGTTCATAAATGCTTCATTATATTGTATTTGATTGTTTAAGTAGTGACTATTAGTAAATACAAAAATGATTATATTGTATTAGTAAAGCCTACCGGTGTAGTAACTTCTAAATACACACACAGTAAATACATGCTTGCACAAACACAAACACTCCCAAAGTGCACATACAATTATGCTAATAGAGAAACACACACACACAAACACACATAAAAACCCTTTTAAGCGCACCCAAGTTTGAGTTAGATACGTTGTTTTCAGCACAGACATTGAATGCCAAAAGCCAACTAAAGTAGCTGGTGACTTCTAGAAAATCTCCAGCCACAGCATTTTAGCTCTATTACATGACTAACACAATCTGACCGGTCATTTTAGTTTCATCGTTGTGGTCTTATGGAAATCAGAAAATGGAAATTGTTCCCGCAACAGTAGAGTGGCCAAGTCCTTGAGCAATGCATGACTCACTTGTCCATCCTGTGTGGATTCTGGCCTGGAAGGACTTCAGTGTAATACGACAGGATCTCCTAGTTGCTCTGGACAAAGGCGTCTGCTATATCAATGTAATGCAATTTAGCATTAGGTAATGTGACCACAGTAGGTAAGGCCCACCACAACATCAGTGAGTTGCTACACTGTTGACGAGACACTCCTTTAAAATTCAACCAAAGACAACAATGTCAATGGCTAACACTTGAAATTTAGCATTCTTTTAAATGTTGTTTTAATGTAAGTAAAAGTATTGTGAAACCAGGGTTTATTGTACAACGGATAAAAATAACATTTCTTAAGATAAGGAGAACAGCCCAGTGTGGACAGTGTGGAAGAAACTTCATAAGAACATACATTTGAAGCAAGTAGAGCACACACATGCATACACACCCACGCATGCAAACACACGCAGCCTTCTGTCTAAAACAACTTTGGCTTGCCTCTAAAGTTTGCCCTGCATCCTCAGAGCAGCCCCCCCTGCCTCTTAAAAAACAGAACCAGAACCAGACACAAGAACAATACACTGTATTGAGCCAAGACCAACACTCTCCTCCCTCTATGCCAACCTCTCGTTCTGTGCCGACCTCACTCTACATCTTTTCCCTTCCTCTTGTACCTAAACCCTCTCTCTGGTCATTCTCTGTGCTGTCCATCGGAAACACTATAAGTGCATGGATTTAAACAAAGGTTACAGCAAAAATGGGCATGGTATTGTTGTACGTGCTGAGTTGATCCAAACATTGTAGCATGCTCTGCATGTGCATTGTATTTGGGCTAATCTGCACATCTGGAAAGAGGGCTGTGTTGGAGGCTCTGGACTAGGGAGAGGAGCTATGGCTGGAGGATTGGGGGATGGTGGTGGTGGGGTGGGGAGGTAGGGGGGTGCAGTAGTTCCACCCCGAAAATATTTAGTTCCCCTGTGCTGCTATTCCTCCTCCCCCTCCCATCCTCCTACTCTTCATATTCCACCCCTTCGTTTCCAAGTCAAACAAACTTGTTTGCCCTCTGGTCTGTCATGACGTTTTTTGTAAATTTTTTGAAATACATTTTTGAGTAAACTTGCAAAACATACTGTACTGCTTAATTCAATTGTTGTATTAGCATTCTTTTATTAATTGGGGTTATACATCCTTCCCACTGGAGTGCCGGTGGACTTGACATCACCCATGAATGTGTTTAAGCATGTGACTGAAGCAACGTACACATACTGTCTTCCAGGTGAAATTCTCCTTCCCTGACACATTCATGACACAATGAGGAGGTTCTAGTTTAATGACCTGCACAAGAGAGTGTGTGTCACAGAGCTGTTAATCAATAGGAGGAGGTGTTTCTGGACTGCTTCTGACAGTGGTTGACAGGCTAGTCCTGTGTGTGTGCAATCTGCCTGGCCCCCACAGTCTCTCTCACAGCTGCGATAATGCCCGACCCCGGTATTTGCAATCTGAACAATAAAGTTGAAATAAAAAGATTATAATGAATTAAGCCAAACCGTCTATAAAGCTTTACCTCGGCTGCACCAGTCCAAAATCATTTAGGGAATCCATTAAAAAAAGAAAATCTACATATTACATAGATTGATATACAATACATACATATGTCTACTGTATGTTACGTATAAAATAAGAATGTGACTTTTGGATCCAAATTACTTCGTGTTGGGCGTCAGCTTCTCTCTCTGGTACCCATTTGGCTGTTGCACTAAAAACCCAGCACAGTAATTCTGCACCACAAAAGCATGAGAGAGGTCAGAGGTGGAATTGCTGAAGGGAAATAGCTGAAGAGGGCAGAGGGTAAAGTCTACACAACCCAGAACCGCCATATCCCAAAGACAATTAACATTCTCTTCTGTACCTGCCTTCATTTATCAAGTTGCCTTGAGAGTTTTAGTTAAAAATGTGAGCAGCATTTTGTGGTCATCGCAGAGAGAGAAGGGAAAAGAGATGCGGGAGAGGGAAATCAGACAGACAGCCCCTGCTCTTCTGGATGTGAAACCCCATAGTAGCTTCAGGCTCATGTTACCAGCAGTTTAGAGGTGGGGTATCAAGACTAATGTTGCCAACCCAAGGTTAAACTACAATACTCATTTCCATGACTACCAAGCCCAAAAGCATTGCTATTTGTTTAATAAACAATGGTCAATTTGTTTTTTTATAGATAAATAGAACAAAATATAAATTTACAACCTGCTTGTTTGCTGTTTTATTTAACCTGTCAACAAATGTTTCACTTGAGCTGTTACACTCCAAAAAAAATGTGTGTTGAAAATCATTGACTCAAAAGCAGACAAAAACAAAAGCAATAAATGTAATAAGAACACTGTAGAACGTTTTCTCTATTGGAGCATACTTGCTCTCTGAATATATCATTTAAAAACCCACAATAATGCAAACCTTAAACGATCAAAGAGAGCTCCTCCTGAGTTCGTTCACAATCCAGATGAGGTCCCAGCCCCACTTTCAAGGTGACTTGATTGATCGATGTTTCATGTATTGACTTGCTGCAGGTTTCTCTACCACCTGCCGCCAGGCTTAGATGGTTGGAGCACTTCCAGCTACGAGAGGAATGTGTGCCTCTCAGGATTTTGTCTGAATAGAAACATTACAGACATAAGGCTGCTATAGGCAAGACAGGTGGATTAATCAGCAGTTTACACATCTGAGTACTGACTCATGATTGTAACACAGAGGGTGGTATTAATGAATATTTCTTACTACAAAAGAAACGATGAGTGATGGCCCACCGTACAATGATTGCTTCCTCATAAAATGCCTGGCAAAACGATTCATGGACTTATTATCAGAACTTAACTTGTGAGCTGTTTTGAAATCCTAGGTGGAGTGCAGTGAATGCACCTTGAGCAAAGTACTGGGTTTAGTAAATTACCTAAGTGTATGTTGACTGTCCTGACAAGACTGAGCCTGTCCAAGGTGTAACTGTTTGAGCTCAAGTGAGTTCAGTTTGAAGTCCTTAGACTCACCCTATTCTTTTTGTCTGCAATGCAGATGTTTCAATTTGAAAATGAGGGAAAGTGCCTTCTTTCACAGTTACACAGCATGGTTTCTTACTACATTTCAAGCTGCTTTACGGCATCTGATAGTAATGCATACACACACAGGCTATCACCATGGCAACATCACTGCAATAACGTACCATTTGCTTATTATGTTGCTATGGCAGCCATCTCAGAATAGTTTTTTTCTCTCCCTCTCTGTCCCTCCCTGATGTTCGTGACTCACAACGCACAGTGGAAACCACAATTCAATCTGTCTCTCATTCCCTTTTTACCCCCAAACATTCTTTGCTATACAGGGAGTGCAGCCTGCCCCATCTGAATCATCTGTGCGTGGGGGAATCCCCGAACGATTAGCAAAGGATGAGTTGCTATAGAAACAACAAATACCAGGCACAGTGTATTTTGTAAAAAGATACTGTATCCTGAGATCAGGCAAACAGTTATCATCAGCTGACTAGGAGACATTGCTATTGATTGTTATTCCTCAAGTTACCATGGATACAGTTCTATCACTTCAGTATTTTTTTAGTTAAGGCCAACTGAGTAGACTTTTGATGATCCAAAGGGTAACATAAATTAGCTGTACCAAGAAGTATATTATAGATTTAGAGACTACAGTAAACCAACTATAATAGTCAAGTAAATTTTATTATCCCCACTAGGGGAAATTAAGTTGCAGCCAGGTATATACAAAACACATCCAATCCAAAGTAAACCAACATAAAATACAAAAGACAACATCCACGGCAGAAACACATAGACAACACAGTACATTGCAAAATCACTAAATGTTACAAAAGGACAGCACCGACTCAATGTTCTATAGAACAGTGTCAACATTTTGGTACACACATTAAATAATAAATTTCTCAGGAGGTAAAGGGTTTGTACTTTTTTGGCAATGGCATCAGTATTTGCTCGAAAGCACAACCTATTGTCCAACACAGTACCTAAATATTTATAAGTCTCCACCAAATCAATCTCAGTTCCCTCAATTACTGTGAGTTCAGGGATTAGTGGTGACTTCCTAAAATCGATCAAAAATCAAGCAATAAACCCACAAAACAACTTTGATTATTATCATTCGGGAAAGACAATTATCACTTGGCTATCATTTAGTAATAAATGATGTGCACAAAACCTTATTCTGATTAAGGATGGCTGATTTAATTTTTTTGTTCTTTATTTTATTTAAGAAAGCAAAGATTGTGACAGTATTGATGGTCTTGTTTACCGATAGCATTAGAATTTTTTGTTCAGAACAGTGTGACTTTTATGTATCCCAGGATGTAAAAAAATAAAATAAAATTATAAATAAAGCAAACCACTACAGGAAACTACAAACATTTGTATATTCCAAGGTAAGATTTTAATTTGATAAGGGCGTTGGCTTTGCACTATTGTAAGGCAGTTTTTACCAAGTAGCTATTTAATTTTATAACATTGTAAGGAGCCACAAAAGCAGCACAACAAAAAAACAAACCAAAAAGCATTGGATGCTTTAAATTTCTTTCAAACTCTTGCTGCATTCCCTTCTATTTCAAAGGCTTTAAGTCATCAATGGGTTGCTTGACCAAAGGTAGAACTGGTAGAGTTTAGGATCCTAATTTTTAATCGAAAGAGAAAACAGAAACAAAAGAGGAACTTGTATAAGAAGGCAAACAAATAACAGATTGTGCCTCATGATCTCTCAACTGATCTTATGAAAAACAGAGTCTGGCTATTCTCTTCAACACACTACTTTCATTGTTCAAAACCAGGCCGGAATTTCAGTTAGTTGTCATAATTTTAGTGCTTCTGCTATGATAACTGTACACAATCTTTGATTAAATTAATCAAAGGTATATTATCTATATTAACCCAGTCTACCTACGCACCTTTTGAAATTATTTTAAGGTAATGATAAAATTGCGTGATTCACTAAACTTGCCTGGCACAATGGAATGGTCCCGAAAGATCAAACCGGGTAAATCTCTAGGCCAAAGCAAGCGCCCCACTAACCAAACACACTACTGCACCTCAAGTACAATTGAACCAGAAGTGCTGTCAGTACTGCTCCTTCGATTCCTTCTCACTCAATCAAACACAATAACTCTTATCTTATCTTGCTAAAACAACAAAAAAATTTAGCAAACACTGCAAAACACATACAAACACGCATACACACCAACACAGACCCACACACAGCAGCTTATTTATTCGTCCAGTGCTTTTGAATTCTATGACTTTCTCTTTTTCTCCTGGCTCTGTTTGCGTTGTAGCAATGGGCCGTGACTCATGGTGACACTAAGCCAGCTATTTGCACTGGTTCACACAGGCAGACACACCTAGATCACTGTAGGAAACACACCCATTCCCACATACCCTCACATTCAGCTATTGTAACTTTGCACACCAGCTCATAAGACAGACATTTTGTGGAAACAAAGACGTGCAATGATTCTTGCTCAATAGGAAGGATGAAGGAAATCAAAGTCTTTGAATTGTGGTGGATACACATATGGTGTGATTAAATTGCTAGCAGCACAGTCATACATATGAAAATGAAAAATGAACACTACAAACTTAGTTCTGTGAAACAATTATTGTCCATGTGCATATAATGTGTATGTGGGATATTTTACTAATGACACTGAGTTGGTCTGCACACAACCGAAGGTTTTAACTGTTTATGAAAGGTAATTGCCACACCCAAGTGACAATAAATCAAATATATATCAAACAAGAAACATGAGCTGGAGGAGATACACGCAGTAATCTACAAGATGGCTTTCTTACTGGTCTGCATCACTGACTTTCTCCAGCTATTTACAAACCACAGTTCTAAACATAACATATTGAGGATGAAACCGGCTTTATTGCCAATGTAACTATTTGTTGTCGTTCAAATAAATGAGCTTCTTTCGAGGAACGTTGTACCGAGCAGTGAGGCAAAGCATTATGCTGCAGAAATTTATTACATTAGGGTTCAGGAATGTGTATAAGGCAATGTACACCACACATATTCAGTGTACGAACTAAAAAACATTATTTACTCTTTTCAAGCCCACACTTGAGACAGCGGGGAAAAACACTTTAACGAGATGTTTATGTTTTTTTTGCTTTTCCTTCTAGCTGTCCACAAAAGAGCAATGGAGGACAAGCAAAGGTCTACTATGTGACCTTTTGTTTCCTTATCAAACAGATGTTGAAGTTTATCCCTTGGCTTTTAACTCTCCATGAATGGGAACTTTTCAACAGAACGAGCTGCGGCTGTCTCTGGTGGGAGGCCTACTTTACCCTGCTTTTGTGCAAAAACAAAATCAGAGCTGTCATGACTCAAGTTGGTTCTGTGGCACTCCCTGTTCTGCTGCGTGCAAAAGCCACGCACTCACTTCCTCACTGCCTGCTAATGCGGATCCGTGGTTTGTTACTGTTCCTCCCTGAGCATGGGCGTGGCATGTGGATATGAGACCAGGGGTGCTTCAAGGATACATTGCTAAACTGAAAGGGCATACATAAAAAAAAACAAACAGGCAGACAGGAACGAACACATTTTCTCTGCCTAAACACACGCAGGCACACAAACGACAATCAAGTCCCTCACAATGTTTCGGATGTTCCCCAACTAAACCCAGAGCAGGCATAACATTCAAATTAGCATACAAAACTTTTTATCAGGCTTCATCTCCCCAACTGCAGGGGTATGTTTCCTGGCTCCGGGTTAAGTGTGATCCCTGTCTTAATCTGTGTCTGGGAGAACGCCCCTGTGAGTTAGCTTCACTCAGGTGTATCACTATCTATCTCTGTACTGTTCTGATATTGATATCCCATGACACACAGGTGCTTTAGAGCGCTTGCTTGGGAACCTGTACCTAACTTATTTTGCATTTGTATAAGTGACTTGGACAGAAATACAACATGGATAATGTCCCGTCTGTTTTAGGAGAGTCGATAGATCACGGGTCTGATGTTCATCATCTAAGCATCACTTTAGGTTTTTCTTATTGTGCTGATCTGATGCGGAACACTATAATAAGAATTGCATAAACACACTTAGACTGAATACCATAGAGGTACTCTTGACAAAGTGCAACAACTGTTAGTTTCTTTTGTGTAAAGAGAACTGAAAATGCCAATTAATGCACATACTACATGATGACAATGTAACCAGGGTACAAATTATACATATTACAGTATACATGTCATGTCTCCACTTACTAACAACTTTGTTATCATACAAGCAGAGATGAGCTGTTGAATCACTGTGGCCAGAGCTGGCATGTCAACAAAGTTGTTGCCAGGTTACAAACAAAAGTTTCCAAACAAAACGTGAAATTGATGTAAATTGTACAATTAAATCCCTTGCCTCCCAGTGTGTAATTTCAAGTTAGATTAACTGTACCTGTGTTTAGGCTGAAACGTGTGGATGGCTATTATTTGTATGTTTGGAGAAGGAAATAGCTGCAAGCTGGTCACAGAGTATTACATTTTGTTCAATCAAAAGTTAAATAGTCCCAACACTAAATCCAAAAAGTACATGTATTCGTTTTATTCATTAATACAATTTTGTGGAATAATATATTTGGCGACCAATCGATGAAGGTCTCTTCTTGTTAACTTTTTTGAGGGCAAAAATGTTTCGTGCTGCCATTTGAGCCCAACACAACAAGCAAACAGTGGGTGGGCCGAACTGTAGCAGCGGTGGACCACTCCCTTACATCGTAACCTCCCTCCTTTTGCAACAAGGAGCCCTTCCCTACTCCCATTCCAACCATTCTGCATAGCCCGGAGTAAGCCAGCAGACCAGGGAAAAGTTAAGTACTCTGAGCAGTTGGAGGGATAGAGGGCGAAATACGCCCTGGAAAATCAGTTGAAAGATAAACACTATCATAACAGAGACTCTTCCTAGACGGACAGTTGAGTTTCGGAAGTGCTTTTTGGCTGGGACAGGGAGCAGAAAACTGCCAAGGATGCTCAAGTTGGTGTGAGAGGCATTGGCGCTAACGTTGCGCACAGGTAAACACGATTTCCGATTGTAATTTACACTGTAACACTGTGTTTAAATGTTTTTGAAAAATATGTTTCTAACTGAAATATATAATTAATAATGTACTTGAAACACGTGTTTTATCAAAAAGTTAGAGTGGATGCTTGAGTGACGTGGCGTTTGTTTTTTTACTTATTTAAACGTTATGTTAGAAAAGTATATCTTCTGCGTAGTAAGCTATTGAAAGCGCGGTGATGTAATTACTTGGCAGATATTTAGTGTTGTGCGAGGTCTTTAATTTGGAATATGAGAACGGGTGGGCGTGTATCCACACCCACATGAATGGGGAGTTGGGTTGCAAGCGTTACATTCCCATTTTTGCTCACTAAAACAAAGGTGATTCTTTAGCCTCACCCTGGCCCATCGTCACAGCTTGTATTATTATGATTTAGTCTGCTAATTGATGAAGTTAACTGTATAAGTTTGCATTCCTGAAAGGATTTGACTGAAGTGGATATCTGCCTTGGCTGTGAAAAGAGGGGAGTAAAAGTTGTGGATAAAAAGGGGCCCTGTAGATCAGAAGAGACAAACAATTTTCATAGTTACTTTTTTAGATAATATAAGGTTGCACCATGTACTTTCATTAAATCATTGTTTTTGTGACAAGGGAGAAATTTGTGCTAGAAAGCAGATACATTCCATTTAAAGCTGCTTTGATGGCCTTAAGCTACAAACTTGGGTGTGGATTGCAGCCTACTCCTTCACTCTTTTCATCTTCCCCTCCCTTCTTTCTTTTCTCAGTGAGGCACACCCTATAGAGAGAGAAAAGTTAGTGCACAAAGTATGCAGTTATGTACAGTTGTTGAATTTCTGTACTCCCCAGTTGTAACCAGTAAGCTGTTGGTAAAATTCTCTAAGAAAAACTTTTATGACAACTCCCAAATTTTCTTTTCAGCTTTACACAGATTTGGTGTTTTTGTTTAAAAAAAAAAAAGCATGGGTGGAGTTTAGGAACGTTTTCTCTTTTTTTGACTGAATTCTCTCAACCTGGGCTCCTTGCCAGGGTGTGGAGAGGAGAGAGGAAGGGATAGAAGCAGAGAGAGAGAGAGAGAGAGAGAGAGAGAGAGAGAGAGAGTGTGAGTAGGGGAGGGAGATATGAGAAGGGAGAGAGAGAGGGGGATGGGTGGGGGTGATGGAATGTAGTGGTTTGGAAAGACTTGCTAATTGAAACCAGGTTTTAGGGATAGAGGGGGAGAAGCAAGACTGCGTTTCTTGAGAAAGGATTTTTATTCGTCCAAAGGTTTAGGACCAGAAGAAGTGTTAAGTGTTAAGAAGTGTTTTTCGGACCATTCGAAGGTATTATTTCAGACAAATAACATGTTTCAACGATAGCTTTAAGCTACCACCACCGCTTGTTTAAGTGCGTTCTTCTACAGGCTTGTAGTAGCCTGAGGGAGTTAAAGGCAGGACTAGACTGATGCTTTGTATACTTGGTCAGATATTCAAACAGTGCTGAGGGCTTGCCCAGCCCCCCTCCCCCTATGCCACACCCTGTCTTCTTACACATTGGAGTATTCAGGGGAGCTTCTTCTGTGGGCCCTCCACAAAGGCTGTCAACGTAGCACACCACGCTTGTGTCGAATGCCCCAAAGCTGTTAAAGTGGCATTTCTCAAATAGCTCTTGTCATGGTGATTGACACAGAGAGTGTCTGGAAGCAAAATGACCATGTCGTGCAATTATGGTTGCTGTGTAGGTGATTTGTCCATTTTGATAGCATGTAAAGGTATGCTAGCTTTTATTGTGATACTTATGGCTGATTGGATAGTAATGTTGTCCCGGTTTTTGCCTTAAGCCAAGTCACAAACAAATAGGACATAGGAAGTTCAGACTAGAAAAGTATTATCATTACCATTATTTCACACAGCTTTTGTGTCTGCCTACATAGACTAAAACCTAATGCACTTTTTTTTTCTAGAGGTGTAAATTACTGAAAAAAAGGCCCTTTTCACTCACTGACAAATTGTTACCAGCAGGAAAAACACTTTTGAACATTATCAACATATAAACAAAAGCCGTCTCCGGACGCTAATGTGGAGATTCTTTGGTCGTTGATACATTTAGAATATATTTGGTTGTGCAAAATAAACAAAGTTGTGTAAAATAGACGAATGTCTGCCTTGAGGCATTCGTCATGGCCTTCACCAGAGCTGCCACATAGCCTGTCTCTGCTGCATGCTGATAGAGGAGAGAGCAGGGCTACTTGGGCTGTGCCAGTGTGAAACGGAAAGAACTCGAACTTGAGCTCACTTCCTCTGCCATTTCCTTACGGGCCTGCTCCGGGGGGTGGGGGAAATGGTGGCCGTGGAGGAGGATGAGGAGAGTAAAGAAGGGACGGACTTGATAAGAATCAAAAAGGAAAGTTTGTTTGACTTTTTACACTTCATTCAGGGTCCAAATTGGTCCCCTGGATATCCTGAGGATAGGGAGACATCGTTGAAACCTCTCTCTTTCTCTCTCTCTCGTGATGGCAAATCCTCTAACAATGACTCGTTGGGAGGGACGTGTAAACAAATGCACAACAGTTACCAGACTTTGCTCAATTGCCCATAAATGGGTATAACATTTACAGCGTCCATATGAAACGACATGAACCCCTCTGTGTTTACCACCTACTGTCTGGTTATAGGACAATAATGTAGCAATCGCAGGAGACTGTTAGCCAAGTCTTTCACGCTGGGGCAAACCACCAGCCACTCCTTTGTCGTCCAGACTGTGGCAAGGAATGTTTCGGCATGCCTGAAGTTTGCACTGGAGGGACTGTCGTCCTCATAGCTGCCAAGTCGTTGGGAAATACTGATTGGAGAGAGATGCAATATAGAGTGCTCCCCAAAAAATTTCACCATGAATCAGACATTCCCATGGCACTCTCTCTTTCTCTGTCTCACACACTTAAGCACGCACAGACACACTCACACACGCAATTGCATATGTGAACACTTGAACACACTCGTATAAGTGGACTAACAAGCTTATAAAACTGCCTTAATTAATCGAGCTGTAAAGGTTTACACTCTCAATGAAAGCTTAATTAATCTACTCTTTCAGGGTATGACAACCAAAACATTCGTATTTGTTTGAACATGTTTGTTTGCTCATCCTGGTTCAATAGATTATCACTCAATCTTGTCTCGTATAAAAGGGGACTCCACCCACATGTAGACAGGAGCGCAGAAGGAAACAGGAGAGATGAAAGAGAGAATGAAAAGAAGTCTTCCTTTATCTCTTTTAATACACATGACGGGTTGTTTCTCCTTTGATCGGTGACAAAAGGGGGGGGCTAATACATCCAACTCCAACTCTGCCCCCCCATCCCGCTATCCACCCTTTAGATTGCCCAGGGGAAGATGTGGCGTCCCGAAACGTTGCTTGGAGTCAGGTGCCCGGGATGCCAGGGCAGCTCGGCTCGGAATGTAAATTTAGAAGGATATTTTGCATTGTTTAGGTTATCTTGAGCTCGCAGGAGATACTCACAGCAGACCCTCCCACAGAACTTCCCACAGGACTACACCACTTCTTCTCCACACAGCACAAACAGACAGGTAGTAAAATCCCAGTGTCTGGCACATAGATTAGGTTCGTATTGGACTTTACTGCCCTCTTGGCCCCTGTTTCTACTTGTTAAAGTCGATTTGGTCCAACAACTGCAGCTGTTCCTAGTTGAAGGGAGAAATAACTTTTGTCCTCAGGAATTGCAAAACATTTAAGGTTACATGGCACAGGAATAATGGCATCATCATACATCTTAGGTTTAAATAGAGTGACAATATGAAATTTGCCTCCCCTTATAGAACCAGAGTCTTTGATTGGCAATGCAAGAGCTCTCTCTCTCTCTCTCTCTCTCTCTCTCTCTCTCTCTCTC
>JAVQIZ010090586.1:0-10202 GCA_036023535.2 Galaxias brevipinnis
TCTACCAAGCGTGACTTGCTCTCTTCTCCACCTCATCCCTCCCCCAATCCCCTGCCCATCCCCGTGGCCTCAGATGCACCATAGCTCAAGGGGACTGAGGGAAGGGCACAGCAAGCTACGTAGCACCAGGTTTGTTTAACCTCAGACCGTTCAAAACCTTTGAGTGTTTGTTTTTTTTGTACCATAGTAGTCGTCACCCCGAAGCAGGTCTTCCAAATTTAAATGGTTTGTATGACTTGCCAGGATAGTGCAGAGAGGCTTTTCACTTTCTCCAATAGAGCTGATGTGACTTCATTTTCAATTAAGGTTTTCATTAACCTACATTTTGTTTAATAGAGATAATTATATGGAATTCATTTTGACTTCTACAGCAGGCGATTACAAATGCAAATTTGCAGTAAAGAATCTGCATTGAAGTATCATTGCACAAGCTCAAGAATGTTCATGATGTGCAATTATCCTCAGTGTCCTTATCTAGCATCACATTGCTATGTTATGGATCTACAGGAAGCTTTAATACTTGTAGACTATGTTATTTACATATTCATCAAAGACTATAGTAACAGGTTTCCCATTGCGCATTTGTGTAGTGTGTGTGTGTGTGTGTGTGTGCGTGTGTGTCTGTGTGTGGGTGTGTAGTGTGTGTGTGTCTGTGTGTGTGTGCGCTTGCTTGTCTGTGTGTCTGTCCATGCGGCTGTGCTTCCTCGTGAGGATCATTTCATTCTCAAGGATGTGGCTGGTGCATTGCAGTGATAATGGCCAAGAGTAACACAATACACCTCAGCCCATTGGCTGTCCACACAGGGCGAGATGGAATTAAAGTTTTCAATCTTCAATATGACAAACATGAATGCACATGAGTGCTGATATTATTTACCATTAAGTTTACAAACATAAAAGCAGCCATTATAGTTCATTAAGCATAAATCTATCCTTTTGTTTTCATTTGTATATAAATACTGGGTATCTCCCCTCAAAGAACATGCTTGAACAAAATGTTGAACTGGCAAAGGGGTTAGTGGGTTAAACAGGTTGAGTGTCCAACAACAAGAGCACATCCTAGCCCACTTATCACGGTCATTCTCTCCATCTTGATGTTCTTGTAAACTGGCAAAGGATTCAGACAGGGGAGCAGGCTGAAATCAATACCTCTAAGATAGAACCCCCCCTTCCCCCTCTCTCTCTCTTCTTCCATATCCCAATATGATTCAAAGCAAGACAGTTATTGCAATGTGAGCAAAGTTTTAGAGGCACAGCATTAACAGTTTCCGTAGCAGGTACCTTGTTCATAAATAATGGCTCAACTGTCAAGATCAGACCTTGGAAAACCATTAAGAGAAAGTGAGAGAAGTGTGCGCATGTGTGGCAGAGAGGCAGAAAGAAGGCCAAGGAGAGAAGCATTGACTCTAATGCTTGGCCTGCCAGCAGTAACCTTGGTGAAGCCAATTCTCACACAAATCACCCTCATGCCTTAGTGTCTCCATCCTTCAATCTCCCGGTCTTCCCTCATGGTCTCACCGCCTCCCCCCACTCCACAGAGGGATTCCCCCGTGAACTTGAACTGGTGGGGTCATTTCTTCTGTCACACGCTCTTTTGTTTATTGTTTACCAATAGGGGTTTAACCATCAATCACCCTTTTCACTTTCAAGGTGCTGTTATTCTGATACACCCAAGAAGGAGAATTGATGGCAATCTTCTGCTGTCAATCACACAAGGATATCCATGCTAGATAGCATGTTAAATGCTTTGTAACATGAACCTGAAACTTATTTTTGACTTTGTATGAGATATTGGTTTCAGTGTTGTGTATCTCTGAGGTTCAACAGCCAAGTGAATGAACTGATTGTCCTTCAAAAGGACACTTTAAAAGCTTTAAAATTGTATAGAAAGGCCAATTACTCTAAATAAGACCAAGGAGGTGCACCGAATGAAAGGACTACTAAGAAAAGGAATGAAATTGAGGAAACGGATTGAGCTGATATGGGCAAGGTCCTATATATGTATATATATTTTTAAGTTTTGGCCTTCATCTTAGTTTTATTTTATGACGTACAAAGACCTATACAGCGAAAATAAGGGTTTTAAATATAACTGTTGTATGGTTAGTTATGCAGGTATTTTTTTCAACCTTTTTATCAATCTTTAGATTCAGATGAGTATTCTTTAAGTTGAACTGAGGAAAAATAAGGATATGAAACTGTATAAATGTCATAAATGAAACAGGTGGGCCTACCTCAGACTCAGTTACACTAAATCAACAACAAATAGTAATGGAAGCTACTGGCAGAATTCTTGCAGTAAGATTCCCCTGTTTAAGGGAGTCCTTTACAGTGGTTGGCTTTTTGAGTGTTGCAGAGTATATGACGGGGCAAAAGGGAAATAGAAGCTAGGGATGAGGGTGTTGCTTGCTCTTTGCTGTTCCCTGTCATTAATTGTATGCATTTATCGTGGTTCGCTCGGGAGTCCCAAAGCATCCCATATTTGCCCACTTGTTTAAACACCGCGTATTATCAGTTCAAAATGCTCAATGCAGTGGCATATGTAGTATATCTGATTGAACATATAGGTTTTGGTTCCATTTATTAATTGGTAAATATTAATCTGCATGTGAGATTATAATATTTTATATTTCTAAAGCTCACACTATTAAATTATTATAAAAGTATGAGATACGTTCCCTTTAAATTGCCCACGCTGCAGATAAGGTAAGGAGTGGTACAGTGCGGATAGGGAGAGTGCGTTTTTGCGCCCCATTCCCTATCACCACCACACCAAATCTCTTTGTATGCATAGCAATGCCCTACTGCAGGTTTGACTATGCCCTTTTATTACACCAGTAAATGCTTAGTGGTCACTATGAGACATGGAACAAATACATAGCTGTGCACCATTTACCTCCGCTAAACGTGTACCAAGAGCAGATACCTTAGAACAATTGCTTCGGCTTCTGGCACTGTGGAATTGCATAATCTAGCTCACAATCCAGGGTGATTCTTTTAGGCATGTCGTATCAATTTATTGTCCACTGCTGTTCTCTTTACGATACATAACGAGACTGCCCGACCGTAGCATTAATGTCCTTATTGGGTGTCCAAATTGGACCTTCTTCACGACAGACGTTATGAATATGCCTTTAAGTGTTAGGATTTTTTAAAATGATTTTAAAAATGAATACCAATTAATTGTTTACGCTTGTGATACATCCTATTTCAGCTACGTTCTTCAGAAAGTTACTGACAGTTTTGTGACTTTTAAGTCATTAGAAGACAGGCTACTTAAACCTACCTTGAAGTGGTCTACATAGAATTTTTTTCTGTTGGCATAGCACAAAACATCAATGTCTTTCAATTGATTATAGGCTATAAAATGCAATTTGCAATGTTGTGAGACCTACTGAAGAGCAACTCCCTCTGCACCTCCCCTCCTTGCTTTTCCTTTGCAGATGCTGCTCATGAGTACCGTATCAGGACGATTACCTTTGCGGCTGTTTGCAGCCACAACGTCATGAGACGTTCAGTGGAAGCGGACGATTTTTGCTGATCTTAGCATCTTTGGATATTAAGGGAAGCACTTGTCCTCCTTTGGTTCGCTACGTACCTACATCCCCTCCTCTTTTTCAATCGCCATCCCACGACAACCTGCCGAGAGGCGCGGAGACAGGGAGGACCAGAGGACACACCCGCATACTGTACCCGCTCTGGACTCCGGTGCGCGCGGAGGGTGATGAAGGGAACATGAAGATCAGATCAACTCTTCCGAATTGGACATAGAATACGTTTTCGTATCCAATATATAAAGGACTGATAGTTGTAACTGACCAACCACCTCTTGATATCAAGTATCCATGCTGCATGTACAGCAGTGAACGTTATGGATAAGATGGATAAGTCTGTTGGTATGTATAGGCTATAATGATTACACCTCAGTTGAATTTGTAATATATATTACGTATTTATTAAGTACAACATATATCATTTGAAACAGATGATTGGATGCAATTTCGAACCAGAGTTCACCCCATTGTATACCTGGGCAGCCGTTTATACTACAGTAAATGTAAATGCTCCATGGAAGATAAACCATATGCTTGTTTATCTATGAGAGAAGAGATGAGGCAGACTAGACATACAGTTTTTCTCCTGGTAGCTATTTTCTTCTGTGCTTTAATAATTTATAGATTGTTTTGAATATTTCAGAGACATGAACGGACTGAGACTAGAGACTAAAACGCTCCAAACAAAAGTATTCTTAAGTGTATTAGCATGAATAAGTGAAACACATGTTTTCTTAGATTTTTTTATTGGGATTTTAATAGATTTTATATTGTAGCCTTTTTTGGGATGCTGGAAAGGGAAGGGAGGGTAGGTGTAGGTTTTTTCTGTCTGCTGCATTGCCCTATTCATGTAAGGTTTCACTGCAGAAAATGGTCTGATTTGTTCCAATGGACATGGCCCATTAAAACACTTCAGAAAAAAGTTCACATGGCTTTATAAGTACAATGTATTTAGATGTGTACTTTGCATGCATGACTTCATTGAATGATGTATGTGCATAAGGATACACTAACCTATTAATTACAGCTTTAGTAAGAAATATTGTAAATGGCATTTACAAAACCCTATCATATACTCCTCATCAATTCTTAACTTTTCTCCTCTGTTGATGAAGAATTTATTGCCACAATATTTTTATTAATTTTTTCCCTTAAAGGAAGCTTTTGTGATCAAATACTTTTAGATTACATATATTAATTAAATATTATATTATTTAACTTAATGTGTGTTCACAGTTTTTTGTTGTTTTTTTCTCACACTCTTGCTCTCTCTCTCTCTCTCTCTCTCTCTCTCTCTCTCCCTTTCTCTTGCATGGGCTTGCTCTCTCTCTGGCTTGCTCTCTCTCTCTTTGTTTCTCTCTCGCTCTTGCAGCCAGGTCCTAGCCCTCAGGTCTGAATGGTGCTGAGCCTCCTCCCCTCTCTGGCCCTTCCCTACACTCCCTCAGGCTGCTGAACAGTGCAGGCCTCCTCCTCGTGCAGAATGACTGTTGCTACAGGCGACCCCTCTGACGAGGCAGCTGCCCAACCTGGGCACCAGCCGGAGTACGACCCGGAAACCGACCACGAGTGCTGTGAGAGGGTGGTCATCAACATTTCGGGGCTACGCTTTGAAACGCAGCTCAAAACCCTCTCTCAGTTCCCCGAGACCTTGTTGGGAGACCCAAAGAAGAGGATGCGCTACTTTGACCCGCTTAGAAATGAATATTTCTTTGACAGGAACAGAACCAGTTTTGATGCCATCTTGTACTTCTACCAGTCGGGGGGACGGCTAAGGAGACCGGTCAATGTCACTCTTGATATTTTTTCGGAGGAGATTCGTTTCTATGAGCTCGGGGAGGAGGCCATCGAAATGTTCCGGGAGGACGAGGGCTTTGTCAAAGAAGAGGAAAGGCCCCTCCCGGACAACGAGTTCCAGAGACAAGTGTGGCTGCTGTTTGAGTACCCGGAAAGCTCGGGTCCTGCTAGGATTATCGCTATCATATCAGTCATGGTCATCCTCATATCCATTGTAAGCTTTTGTCTGGAGACTCTGCCTATCTTCCGCAACGATGAGGAGGACGTGTACAAAGTCTTTAACCCCGCTACTAACACCACCACCACCTACAGCTCCACCTATTTTACTGACCCCTTCTTTATCCTAGAGACACTTTGCATCATATGGTTTTCATTTGAGTTTCTCGTGCGGTTCTTTGCCTGTCCCAGCAAAGCAAAATTCTTTGGTGATATCATGAATATCATTGACATTGTCGCCATCATCCCTTACTTCATCACCCTGGGCACAGAGCTGGCAGAGAAGCCAGAGGACGGTCAGGCGGGGCAGCAAGCCATGTCCTTAGCCATCCTCAGGGTCATCCGTCTGGTACGAGTCTTCCGTATTTTCAAGCTCTCCCGGCACTCCAAGGGCCTTCAGATTCTGGGCCAGACCCTGAAAGCCAGTATGAGAGAGCTTGGATTGCTCATCTTCTTCCTGTTTATAGGGGTGATCCTGTTCTCCAGCGCCGTCTATTTTGCCGAAGCCGACGAACCCGAGTCGCAGTTCGAAAGCATCCCCGACGCGTTCTGGTGGGCGGTGGTTTCCATGACAACGGTGGGCTACGGTGACATGGTCCCAACAACTATAGGCGGCAAAATTGTGGGCTCCCTCTGTGCCATTGCAGGTGTGCTGACGATTGCCTTGCCCGTGCCCGTCATCGTTTCCAACTTCAACTACTTCTACCATCGTGAGACCGAAGGCGAGGAACAGGCTCAGTATCTGCAGGGCCCCAAAGCTGACTCCGCCGAGGAGCTTAAAAAGAGTCGAAGCGGTTCAACCCTCAGCAAATCAGACTACATGGAGATTCAGGAAGCCGGCGTTAACAACAGCACCGAGGACATTCAGGAAGAGAATGTCAAGACAGCCAACTGCACACTGGCCAACACAAACTATGTCAACATCACTAAAATGCTCACAGACGTGTAGTCTTCTATCTTCCCAATTATTTGTGGGAAATATTGAGCCAAGCTATAGAGTGGGAGAGGCCTGAAGCCCCCATTTTAAATGTACTGGAGTAATATATTATCAAGGCAATAGTTTCAGGAGGCTCTCAACATTCAGTAAAGAGAGGATAAAAAAATTAAACTATAAGAGACTCTGCCCTCACTAGCCGCTAACCCTCTATTGGCTTATCACACTTTGTCCTTCCTAGTAACCTCACAATCAAGTTTTTACCATTTCAATACCTGCATGGCATTGGCTTGGTTTGCGTAACTGTTTGAAATGAATAATTACACGTCCTGCTCAAAACCGTAGGCAACAACAAAAAAAATTTAAATAAATAAAAAGAGGACAACAAAAGAATAAGCGAATCGTATGCTTCTAAAAAACAACCTAAACAAAACCACAACCCCTGCTTTACTTTCTTATCACCTCAACCTCTATATCCCAAGGCAAACTGCCTTGCCATTTGCTTCTGAAGAGCCATAACTGAGTACAAAATAATATGCTGCTTTGTAGAGCCAATGAAACAAAACAATTTTGTTATGAACAACTTGGAAATAGAGTGACAGGAAAGATGAGCATGCTCCACTTTTATGGCCTGCGGAGACCCGTTGAAGAAGGTGGCGATAATCCACTTCTATCTAAAGGATGAATGACGGCCATCAGCTGTGTGCTCATGGTTCGACTCCTATGTTTTCCAGTAGACATCAGTATCTGATGAATGACTGCGGATGGCCTTGACGATTCACTGCTTTGGTCTTACATGATTCATGTACTGTATGTTGCAATGGAAGCTTCTCCCTCCTCTCACCCTATAGTGAGTCGTGCTGCAGAGCTTTGAGGACAAAGAGAATGTTTTTTCCCCCTGCTTACATGTGTTCTGTTTACTTTCACTCTAACATACTCTTAAATCATACAGTTAGATAAAGTAAATGTGATTTTACCAATAATGTAGTGAAGATAGGTAAGTTGTAACTATAGTCGATAGATTGTTGCATGTAGTTCCTATTTGAATTAGAATTGTCACTCACTACTGCCATTGCTTCAGCACACAACTGTATGTCTGTACACTGCCCTCTTTACAGTCTTAGCATAGGTGTATAAGAAGACCTAAGTCTGTTACAGGAGTTTTAAAGGGATGACTAATATGTCCCAATCCTGCCCTCATGACTGGATGTAGTTTTCCTTGGTCTATAAGATTATATGTAAACATTACATTCCACATATAGGGCTCACTGTCATTCATAATCATTCAAATCATAAACAGATTTTCCAGGCAGCAGAAATGTAGGTGCATTAATAATATCCTACTGATAAAGCAGCTGAGCTGTAACCTTAGGAAAAAAATAAAGTACATTTTAGTAGGCGATCGCTCTCAATATTGTGTAGTCGTAGCATTCATCTCAGTTACAGACAATGTAGCCTTGCACAGCTGTCTTCTACAACTTTGTCGCTATTAACGTCTTCACAATCAAAATGATGACTCAAAAGGAATACTGTAAATGTATAGAACAATGCTTCCCTTTTGACTGCCTTTTAAAAAAAGGGTTTACGCTACTTGCCTATTGTTGCATGACTGCAAAACATTCCTTGAAGCATGCATTTACTTTCAAGACGCCTAAGGAAAAAAAGATTATGAGATTATATTAGATTTTAATCTTGAAATATACAATAGTACAACTGCTTATTTGTGATCAAAAAACGCAATGCTTAACATGATGAAGAGAGGAACTATACTGTAGACATGATGTGCAAGCCATTGCCATGTTTGCTTAAAATGAAAACGCTTTCCTGTTTGTTAGCGCCAGCCCCATTTAAGGAATTGTCTGTTGGAGTACCAAAGACACACTTTTAGAGTACCACTAGCCATTGGAGAAGTGCATGTTGCTCAGACTTTACCATTCAATTGACAGTGTCATGGTAACTACATTAGGGAAAGTATGAATGGAAAAATGTGGTTACTAACAGCCGTGTAGCAGCTTTAAACTAACCTTTGAACACGCTCTTCTAAACACTAATGTAATGGCTGAGGATTGTGAAGTTATTTTGTATCATCATTTCTCCCACTGTCACATTTAAAAGTAAATGTTTGTTTAGAAACATGCTGCCAGGCATGAAGTATTGGAAATATACATTATGTCGTTAGAGATGAAGAACAGTTGAAATAATTTAACCTGCCAGCAGCTAAATGTTTTCCACCATTACCACCATCATATGCTCAGGATATCTCATTTGATTTGATAAAAGTGAAGCTTCTTAGCTGGTACCTCCACCAAAACCATGTTCCCTTTTATGTGTCTTAAAACAGATTTAAAACTCGCAGTACCTCAAGCTACTGCATTCACGGCTTTAAAAAGAAAAAAAGACAAAAGAGAAAAAAAAAACTTGATGAGGGACAAGCGGAGCTAAAGAAAATTTGGGGGCTGGAACCCTGGTTTGTTCATACTGTAAGGTCTGGATGGGCTATTTTCTATTTTCTAGAACTGTTTAAATGATTCCTTTGTTTGTGGAGAGGGTAATAGTACAGTGGGAGAGCTCACTTTGTGTTTGAGCGTAATAGCACCACCACTACCTAACCTTCACTCTGTTCACTGATGAAAAACTGACAGCTCTGATGATGTGGTGATGTACTGTAGGTGCACAATCTTATGATGTTTACAGCACCGTTAGCGTTTACTCTCGTGAGTCAGAGTTTGTGTGTGGTGTGTTTATGATTGTGTGAGTGTGTATGTGCGGGAGAGAGATATAGAGAAAGAGAGAGAAAGAGAGAGTAATTGAAAGACAGTGAGCAGAGAGAGACGAGAGAGAGAGAGAGAGAGAGAGAGAGAGAGAGAGAGAGAGAGAGAGAGAGAGAGAGAGAATGAGAGAGTCCACCCCTGAATGTCAGTGTCTTAGCCTGGTTGTACAGTTGCATCTATGTGACACTGTACAATCACCTGCATGCCTGCCTTCTTTAGAAAAAAATATTCTCACAGTATGACCAAAATGATGTAATTATCTGTGCATGCAAATGCGTTTAATTTATATTTGTCTCAACCCATTTTTATTATTTTTTAAATTTTTTTATTAATGGACATTGTATATTCCCAATACTATGAGAGAAAGCATGTTTATCTATTGTTGGGAGATGGGCACACCAACTCACAGTCAAATTTACTGTAGCAACTCAAGAAACCACTTAGCTTAATATTAATGACCCCCTTCCCCCTACCCCGCCCCTCTCTCTCTCTTATTCAAGCACAAGTGTAATTTAACCCTTCTTATCTGTGTGCTTATAAATCTACTATGCTGAAATGTGTGGTAATTCATAATTGATCACTATATTTAAGCACTGCTAAGCTATAATGGCTCTTAATGAGAGATATACCAGCAAATGTTGACTGTGAGAGGTATGCCTACCAGTAAATGCACTGAGAAGACTATGCAGAAAATTACTGTTTGGCTGTCATTTGGAAAGAGAGTTTAATGGAATACGTTGTATGCTTTTAATTTGTCATTCATTACATGTTTGTCAAGTGAACTGGCAAGCATTTCAAACAAACCTGGAAGTTCAAATAAGATGAAAATAAATTATACAGTAGATATAACCAAGTGCAGTTGTGCATTTCAGAAACTCACAGAAATGTATTGATTATGCTCAAACACACACACACACACACACACACACACAC
>JAVQIZ010090592.1:0-15162 GCA_036023535.2 Galaxias brevipinnis
ACCACCTCATCTGGCTCCTTTCGACGCGAAGTAGGGAGTGCAATGTACAGAGATAATAGTGATGTAACAAAATTAAATGAAACTACAGTTGATAGACTGATGTAGCGATTTTATGTTAAATTTGTATGTGTTGACCATTGGGCTCGATAAGACACGGAGTCTGAAGCAATGCGAGTGTTGGGGCAGAACCCGGGCCACACTGCGGACGGGAAGAAACTGCTTCTTCTTAACGGAGTAAAGTGATTGAAAGAGTTTATGTCCAGGGTGGGAGGGGTCGGTCCCAGCCTTTCCTGCCCCCCCCCCTCAGGTCCTATATTACAGTATGATACAGTATGATAACGCAAAAATATGCTAAAATGGTTTAACTAATATTGAAGATGAAAGCCAGATTATACTGTATATTGTAGGTATCCTCATAGACACACATACCACACAGTTGAATTGTTGTCATTAAACACAGTTGTCTTGAAGCTCTCGTATTACAGACACTCTAAAGTGACATTTTGCTTAACCAACTTGAAATATGTTAGAACAAACGCCTAATTACCTCTTTCAGGGATGAATTTCTGAGTTCATAATGTAGTTTTGTTTGCCGCAATAATGGATATAACTTTAACGGTGACCTCAGACAAACATATTTAGCCTCCCTGCAGGGTAGAATGTGACTAGTTTCCCTTACAAGGCCTCCTGTCACAGAGGTTCAGTGTGGTTAGCCCTCAGAGGGAGATTGATCGCCATGGAAAAGGAGTGGCTGAGACATGGAGGACCGTGGATATTTGGCCAGAGGTTTTGGAAAGGAAGATGCTACTTAAAACCCTGGATACTTAATCTCTATCATCTTGATTAGTCTATTTATCAAAAAAAAAATATTTATATAACTTTTTGTTGTTTTTAAATTAAGGATGTGGTTACCTTTTTATGGGGACTATTTTTCCGATTCCTTATGTAATTTATATCTAAGGCCATGCCATCATTTTGTCTTATAAATTCATTCATATTCATGTGCACACACAAATTGTCTTATATACCCCCCCTTAGTTTCTCTCTCTCGCTCTCTCTCTCTCTCTCTCTCCCTCTCTCTCTCATTCTCTCTCATTCACACACACACACACACACACACACACACACACACACACACACAAACAGGCTACCAGTGCACCCAAACTCATTAGATGACGACTGCAGTGCCAGCAGGACAGGTTTTTAAGCTCCAGGAGTTGGAGCGCGAAGCACCTGCATAGCGGCCATGGACCATATAGGTAATGTGGAACCAATCAGTTTCGGGATCGATCAAATTCTGCACAACGTGGAGCAGAGCTGTATGCACGGGGTCAGAATAGGACCCGAGCCGGAATATGGCCATCCCTGCGTGGTGAGCAGTCCATACACCATTGGTAGCAATTTAATTTGCAACGACCCCGGATACAACAGCAATACCTGTGGGTTAGGCCTAAACGGTTCCTACATGCACACGGGAGTGAACGTGAATGGGAATAATATTGGTGCTTCTGGTATTATTCGTGTGCCCGCGCACCGGTCGCTGAGCAACGGACACACACCCCTGACGGGAAGCGGGATACCCGGCACCATCAACAGTCTAACGGGACTTACATTCCCTTGGATGGAGAGCAATAGGAGATACACCAAAGAAAGGTTCACAGGTCGGTAGATCAAGGTTTAGCAGCATATAGGCACAAACAAAAAAACAAGAGTTAAATATTATTCTGTTGGTACCGCAGAGCCATTGACAGTACGATAGTTATTAGTCGTGGACGTTGCCTTAATTTTCATCTCTAAAATGCATTGTGGTAATGATAAATTTCACAAAAATATGCCACTATTGAAAATGAATGAATGCCACGATGGTATTCAAGAATACTGTTTTATAGCTACAGCAAATAATTCATCCTGCATTTAGCATGGAAAGCCATTCAAAAGTACCGGGAAGGGACCATGCATCGTCTTTTCAATGTGTATAACATCCCCGCTAACAAATTGGCACTTAATTCGTTTTGAAATATGATGTAAAATACAAAAAGCTGAACATATTAACCATGATATATAGTATAGTGTTTTTCCTAGCATATATAGGCCTAGTGCTAATAAACATTTATATTATCATGCTATTATTAAATTATTAAAATTTTTCAATTGAAGCCTATATTTGGAAAGATATTGACTGTTTACATCTGCTGAGACTATCCATGTAAAATAATATTAATATTACTTTGTTAATAATAATAATAATAATAATAATAATAATAATAATAATAATAATAATACAAATAACAATTGGAATTAAAAGCATAAAGATTATGTATTTGACCCAGATTGTGCATTTGTCCCTTAAGTCTGATTTGCATCACCGTAGCAATAGGCAAAACGTACATTAAATGTTTTAGATTAACGAAACGTCGATGCTCTTTGTAATAGCTTAGAATTCACTTCTCTGATGCTTATCACCAGTAAATTTTGTTCTGATTTAGCCTTTTTTGCCCCTCTTACCTAGTGGCGCTCTCACCCCTCACAGTAACACGCCGTGTAGGTCACCCTTACCAGAACCGAACACCGCCTAAGAAGAAGAAGCCACGGACTTCGTTTACCCGGTTACAGATCTGCGAGTTGGAGAAGCGTTTTCACCGGCAGAAGTATCTGGCCTCTGCAGAGCGCGCGGCCCTCGCGAAGGCTCTCAAGATGACAGACGCTCAAGTCAAAACCTGGTTTCAAAACAGAAGGACGAAATGGAGGTAAGAAGCAAGTCGAATACAAATCAAAACTATAGTCCTGCGTAGATTAGACCATGGAAAGGACCTTACATTTTCATATTCGTCCAGGCATTTTACATGCATCAAAAGTTTATTTTGTCCTTAAAATCCTTCAACCTGTCAGTGTTAATTTTAACATGTTATAAACATAATGTAGGCTATGTACTATATATCCACATGTCAATTGGTGATATGAGTTTAAAAACAACTAAACAAAATAAAAATTAAGAAACAGCCAGAAAACATTGTGTACAAAACGTACTAAAGAACCTTCATATTATTATTTCTTTTTGAAATTATTCCTTATTATAAATCTCACACTGAATAGAACCAGGCCAGAATTGTAAAAAAAATCACATTTATATTAATTTCTTAAAAGTGTCCCACTTTATCCATTGTCTTTCACCCTATACCTATAAACCCTTACTAAAAATGTATTTCGATCGGAAATTTTGCAAGCGAGTATTATATTTATTCTAATTAGGATATAATGTAGGCATTTTCGTTTTCAGGACAATTTTAAGTGATTTGGGGACCTATCCAGCAGAAACTTTAAAATGATTCCCAGTTGTCCTATACATTTATAACATATAATCTTATTCATAGCCTACTGTATGATTGATCCTACATGGTAAATCATTTTGTGAAATCTTGTTAAATTAATTAATCTATGCTATTACTTTTCAAGTCCCCTGTTAAAAAAACACGACTAATTAAGTCGCTTTTGATTGGATCTAATTCATGCTTGTCTCGCACTCTAATATCTGCGTTCACAGTTAGCTTATGGAGCCATTTTAGACGTATTGGTGATAATGGCAAGGGGCTATTCTATTCACTTCAGAAACGAACACTAATGTCTCAGATTGTTACAGGCGACAAACAGCAGAGGAAAGAGAAGCGGAGAGACAGCATGCCAATCGGATTTTAATGCAAATCCAACAGGAGGCCTTCCAGAAAACCATCAACCAGCCCCTTAATCCGGACCCACTTTGCATCCACAACAGCTCACTGTTCGCTCTCCAGAATCTTCAGCCTTGGATGGAGAACAATGCAAAAATCTGCAATGTAGGCCTATCAGCCTGCGAATAGAACACCACATGTCGGAGTCCGAAATGCAGCTGGATTAACAGTGGAAAGAACAGTGATTAATTGGACATCCACCTTGGAGAGGTAGCCTACCGATTCGTGTCAATACTTTAACATTTCTAAAGACATATATCAACTGAATATTTTTCTTTTTTCAAAGTACTATTGTTGTCATTACTAATAATACAAGTGATGATTTAATGTTTTGACAATATTTACATTGTTGTAGGCTATTCATGCCAATAAAATGTATTGAATTTAATTTCAACTGTGTTCTTGTCAGCAGTGATCTTCAGTTGCTTTAATATCTATATCAGCATCTGAATATCAGTGATATCTAGCCCAATACATGCATAACGGCCAATGTTGTTTTTGGTCAGGTGCTGTGTGGGAAAACTATAATATTCAAGTCAAGGTTCCGTGTTTGATTTGGCGCCCTTGCATGCAGACTATGCGCAGCGGAGCTCCCAGTGTGTTTTTTAGATTGAATAGGCGTACATGTGTTTTAGCAAATTTTTCTGTATATTTATTGTTAGGTAGTTCGTTTTCTTCTTCTAAATATATATAGCCTACATAAAAAAGTGCATACGTTTATGAGCGAAATTATTTGAATCAGTGTCCGAACAATTTCACAATTCATGTTGTTATTCTCTATTTTACTGAACTCCCCGGCCTCGTTAAGTGCAATGTGTGAGATTCCTGGTGAGATACATTGGTCTGGGAGGGGACTGGCACCTGCTTAAAGTCTCACCGCCAAACAGTCGGCAAGACCTCAACCAAAGCTGTGATAATTGGCCCGAAACGACAGCCTGCTCTTGTGCTTCATCACGGCCGTCGCCGGCCAGCACCATACACCGGAGCCGCTTATGACCTGGATGCCATCATTCCGCAATCAGCAGGTATAAAGGTCACAGCCTAATTAATACCCTCAACAGGGTCCAGAACACAACGCATACACCTTAAAAAGTTGATGGGAAGCCTCAAAGGCTCTGTTGGTCAACTGTAGTCTCAAGTAAAAAAAATGTGATGTTGAATGGCAGAGCAGGACACAGTATGTTTAAACAAATATTTTCTTTTGAGACTTGGCTACTGCCTTGTGGTGCAAGAGTGTAACAGCAAATGAACATGTTCGATAGCCATAGGGCAACACAAAAAGCCATACCTTTAGCGATGATAGTGGACAGGTTAATAAATAAGTCCTTATATATAAATCCCTATAAATAACTTTGATCACAATTACGTAATTATTCGGCTTAATGTGACCTTTTTGTTGGATTGTCTCTGTCACTGATCTTCAAAACACGCCTAAATTGTAAATTAATAGGAATAGTTAAACACAGTGTGTTGCAACGAAAGTATGTAAATTCATTCTGATAAATGCAAGTAGGGCTAATATCATACTAACGTGGTACACGCTTGTAAACACTGTTGCATAAGGTTCGATATCTTTATTAATCAAATCATGTCTTTATTTATCAAAGCACGTTCGTTATGTTGATCAATTCTTTGAACATCCTAATGAGCGTTGAAACCATAAACCCTGATATGTCATGACCCTAGCAGTCTCCACTTGGTCTCCCTTGGTCCACTGGTTCCAGTCTGTAGATTTAGTGGCCTCTGGAGGTGGCTTTAGGCATTGCAGAGGTTCTCGTAGCAACACGTCCAGCCCTTCCGCGAGCAGAATTCAAGCCTTGCACAGCCCTTCTCCCCAGTGGCTTATGCGAAGAAAAACGTGGATAAATGGTGTGACTAGCAAGTCTTTTATGACAAGTAAACAAACAACTCTACACTCTAGTTCAATGACCTCCATCGATTTGTTGAGAAGCTTAAAGCGAATTTAGGACATTAGGTTTAAAGGTCTAAATGTTGTATTTGCACAATGCTTTCAGCCAACAACCGAATTGTTTATTTTTTTTCAGATTATTTAATCCATGGTTTACTAAAACCGCACTGGGTTATTTAAACAAAAATTCGAAAAGGTAGACAATCTACAAAACGTTGGAGCACAGTTATCAACCTCGTTTCTTAAATCAAAGCTTCATCCCAGGACACTTTGGCTTTTTAGACATTAAATACACAATATATTTTCTTGACACTTCAACAAGCAACATTTGTGCATAGTATTGTATTCTAGACAAAATAACAGTAATAAATGGAAGTGACTAGCATATATGTTCAATGACAGTAGCTTTTTATAATGATGGGCCATTGATCCTATACTTAAATTAAGGACAGACTAATAACTTAAGAAACGTGCAAATGCTTTTATTTAGGACCATATAGCTTCTTTCACTTTACAGAAATATGCCTTTTTGGTGGTGGATTAAAGGGAGATTCTAATACCAGTTGTTAGTGGTATGTTCTCTTGCTGAGTTAACTAAAGTAATACTCACTCCTGGTGTAACAGGCCTGCTGCACTTTGCCAGAACACTGGAGCTGCTGGTTCCGAACCATTAGGAAATCCTCCCCATAGCATTCTATTTTGTGCTGTTGAGCTATGAAAAGACAGAATGGTCATTTTGCATTATGATTCGCATGGACTAAAACTACTTGTAATACTATTAAGTCTTCAAGATCCATGTCTTTTGCCATTTCAACAATCCTTTGATTGAGGTTTATTCTCTCAGTTCAATTGAACGGAAGAGCTTACAGCCACATCACCCACTCAAAAGAAGCTGCTATCAATCCAGCCTGATGCTGTATAATTTTTGGTGTTTCAGCATGTGTGTTTTTGTGTGTGTGTGTGTGCGTGACATACCTATGCACAGGGGCAACAGCAACAGCAGAACCAGGTAGGCTTTCATTGTTAGGCTCGGTGGGTGTCTCAGTAGCGGTAGATTTGTCTAGTAATACCTCTTTGAAAGCAGATCCTCTGCTTTTATACAGCGGCGTGTTCAATCACACACTCCCACAAAGTTTCCTATTTACTTTTGCTCAAAGTTTATGCCGTCAACATAATACTGTGGTGTGTACACACACCGTCCCTCAAAGATTCCATTCAGTGTTGCACAAAGTGCGGTCCTTGTTTAGGGTTGACAAGTATGTGACTTGGCAGTCGGCCAGATCTAAGCTTAACTCAGCAAGATTTTGCAGAACAGGAAATAGATCACTCTATTTTATTGGCAAACAGAACTCCCACACAATAATCACTGTTCAAAAAATATATCAGTGCAGTCAATCAATACAACAGTATTCTATGTCAAACTTTAAAAGTTAGAGGTTAATAAAAAATTTTGCACAACATGATCTTTGCAACATTTGCAATATGACTCAACCTTTGCACCACTTGTTTTTACATGTACATTGTTCCCTTTGTACCTGATTAATTCCCATGATTGTCTTGACAGTCACTTCACAGTCAACAATTCTCCCCCAAAAAATCTAAGATATATAGGCAACATCAAACGCAAATAAGCTAATTTTTTAAAATCAGATTTGCATTCATGTGTTCCTACAGTAGAGCAGAGCGCACTGAAACATGAGAGGGGCAGACCTTCAGTGGCTCTGCGTTGCGTCCGTCATCCAGCACACAGGGAGAGAAATACGGACGCAACCTCTCCGTGAACTGATGACGAAACGTGTAGAGGTGGGACTTATCGGCGGGGTCGTAGAAAGACACCTCTCCCTGGCCATAGTCTAAATGCACCCTCACCCTCCTCGGCGTCCTCTGCAGGGTCAGACGCGTCCAGGGCTTGGTGCACGCGCTGTACTTCCCATCCCTAAGTGCCAACACCCAGAACCCGTGCAGAGGGTCGACGTTCAGGACTCCCTTTCTGGACACGCTCTCTCTCATGACACCCACGTCCCAGCGGGTCTTGGTCCCGACATCCACGTCCCAGTAGTGTTGGCCAGAAGTGAAGACCTCAGCCCCCATGACGCACACGCATGTGTTGCAGCGTTCCGGGTTGTCCGGGATGTGAGGCTGGTGCCGGAGGTAATGCACGCTGGCCAGGTCGTCGGAGAGGGATAGCCAGGGAGCTGCGGTGTTAGGATCCAGTGTCACGGGAGCTGGAGGCAAGAAGAACTGACATTAATAACATAGTGGCCATTGGAACTGAATGATTGAAATGATCCAAGTTCTTTATAATTGAGTTTCATGAAGGTTATTTGTTGTGGTCAGGCATTTTGAGATAGAAGTAAATAAACAAACGTACAGTTATCGTGTCAATATTAATTCAATTTCTGAACTGATGTTTATAAAAACAAAACAAACTAAATAATCACCATCGAACCCTAATTGTAATAGTTTTGTTTGACATTTCAAATGCCTCTCTGAATGAATTAGGGTAGACAATCAATCAGCGCAGTTAATTTGCAACCTATTCATTGCTGTGTACCCACTGTGTTGCACATTCTCCTTTATCCTCAGCCACACTTTAAACCTCAGGTTGCTCAGGTGTCTGGCCTCGTCTATCAAGGCTCCTTTTACAGGCTCTGGATCAGGCAGGGTACACTTTGCCCTAAACATTTAAAAGGTACGTGTTAGATAGCTACTGTATCCTAGTATAGTATCTATCATAGCATCATACTTTCATCACTAGTGAATTGCCATGAATGGATTTGTAATACGTTAGCAAATCCCTAGAACCACAAAAACCCTATTGTGATTACACCCTTGTATTAGCTGTGAGACCATGGCATATTAAGCTAGCATTGCTGCAGACAGTTTATTTTTTCTTTTGTTGCAACCCCTAAAATCCTAGATTACATTACCTTTCCTTGTTGGTCTTGTAAGCCTGAGAAAATACGTAATGCAATTAGAATAAGGGCTGTGCCAACAGGCTAATGTTGCAATGAATGCCAACGGCATTTCACAAACCATGTTTGTATTGCAGTGTTATCTCTTGTTCAAACTGCAGCTGTCGACCCACCTTAAGGAAGGCCAAGTCACTCCTCTCAAGCTCACATTCTAGTTCTTGAATGGTGTCAGAGAGAGACGTCTCCTTCTTCTGTAGGTGCTCGATCTTCTCACTCATGATGGTTGTCTTCGTGTCGACCTCGTCCTCAAAGACGGACCGCATCGTCTCCTCCTCGAGGTTCAGGAAGTGACGCAGCTGTTCAAATTCCTGGTTCATCCTCTGGTTTGTTTGCTTGGCCTGCTTCTGCAGGGATGAGACAGTGGTTACTGTGTGCAGACAGTGACCCATAACAACCTTCTATTCAGGCCCTTTTTTAAATCAATGACTGATCTCAAATCAAAGCTTTGGTGTACTTTTATGTGCTCTGCCGTTTTCATGCATTCCTTTTTTGCTTTCTGGAAACTGTCCAACTTCTCTCGTAGGGGAATGAGAGACGCTTTGATTTCCTCCTGTCAAAAGCAAATACCGACACATTCTAAATAGTAGATTTTCTGTTAATACACAATAGTGTTTATTATCATATCCTGGTCAGTTTGAATAATAACAGTACATTTCAAAGTTAGAATTGGTTCATCCTACACAGTACTGTAAAAGCAAATTATAACTGTGGGTGAAACGTCCTGCTAAACCGGTCCAGGTTCTCTCTCAACAGCTGGTCTCAAAATAAAATATCAATTTACCATCCATAACAATGTTTACTTTTTAGACTCTAGGCTAGTTTTAAACATACTGAGGCTTTAAAACAGCTGAACCAAACTCAATTGCACCATCATGTCTATGCATTTATATGGTATTTGTGTGCATGTTGTCCCTGAACTCATCCCCTCTCGATCCAAAAACTCGGAGGCATAACATTTATATCAAAGGTATCACAAAGTCACGCATTTCAAAGAGGGACCAACCTTCAGATCCAGAGCAGCCTCTTCCAAAGGACAGAGCTGGTGTTCCTTGTGTCTCCTGGCAGTCTGGCACACAACACACAGAGCCTCCTGGTCCTCCTTGCAATACAGCACCAGCCTTTCCCCATGGTGATGACATCTCCCCTCCCTCTCGTCTGTAGGTTTATTGTCACCTTGGGCAACACGTCTACTTTGGCTCCCCTCGTCGCTGCGGCTCTTTGCCGACGTGGCTCTTCGGGCCTTCTCTTGATTGTAGGCCTCGACGATGTTCCTGAGGACCAGGTTGCTCGGCGGGGAGTTCGCCAGGGATCGGCAACGACAAACAGGGCAGTCACGAATGGGCCGTTGTTCCCAGAAGGAGCTGAGACACTGCCTGCAGAAGCTATGGCTGCAGGCCAACACGACTGGGTCAGTGTAGGTGTCGCAGCACACGACGCAGCAGATGTTGTCCTCCAGCGTGTCCATTTTGCGTGTGTTTTTTGGTCGATTGGTACGCAATGTGTGGTGCTTGCGGGAAGGAGCAAGGCGAATGTGGAAAGTTACTTTCGATTGCGTTCAATTCATTGATGTCTTTAACATGTGAAGAATGTTGCTTACTAGTCCAGCTGGTTCCAAACACAGAACAAAAAAAATGGAGGTGCAGGGATACGCAGTCTCAACACAGAAAAATAAATTGAGCATGAAGAATGTTGTAAACCTGCAGAACTAGAAACTGCCTCTCAGGTGAACAGCCACCAAGCTTTAGATTGAGACAAAGAAACAGTGTTAAACAGGTGATTAGAAATGGATGATATTCTACCTGTGATTGTGGGGAAATGCAGAGTGTACGAGTGTCTCTCTTAGGGGAGATTAGAGTTAGACGCAAGGTCAGGTCTTCATATGTTAGGATGTTAAGACTGTACTGTTCAGCGTGGAAAGCTAGGTTTCCTATGGTACAATTGGACATATTGATCAAAATGTAATAGATGTTTATACATTGAATGTCAGTATTCATGTCTACAATAAAGTGGATGAAATATTAAAGTTAGACTGTTCACATTGTAATGTTTATGTCAAACATTTTATTTGATTGTTATTTCAATCAAGACAAAAGAAAAAAGTTTGGAAAACCTGGTACAAACGTGGTTGATAACATGAAATCTTCTATTGATGGGCTGAGGAATAATTTTTTAAAATTTAACCTACGAAGAGCAAAGATCGTTTCAAACTAAATACATAAATATATCATAACCGCTATATATATTTGAATATATATATATATATATATTTGAATTGCAGGTTGACATTTTCCCAAATGTCTCATGTTACAGATTATGATTTAACATATGTTGTATATTGAAGGTTGAAAATACATTTCATTGCTTTGAATTCAGTCCCTTTAGTTAATGTCTTCTCTGCATTCAACTCTTTCAGACAAAAAAATCCAATCACAATATTAAACTTTTGTTCATAATATTAAGTGACCTCACCCTCACATTGTTTAAAGATAAACAATAATTTTAACTAGATGGGATCTAAAGATCTACAAATACAAAATTCATAACTGAATTGTTTAAGGTCAACGGCATTATAAGTGTAAAAAGCATTAGGTAGATTGTACCTGGACAATCACTGTCTCTGGGCAGATCTTCAGGTTGCCAGGGTTACTACCATCAGAGTTTAAAGATGGAGAAAAATACGGATACAACGGCCCTTCAAATCTGTCTTCAAACTTGTAGATGAGTGACATATCACTGGGATCAAAGAAGCACACCTCTCCTTTTTCATAAACCACTCGGATCCTAACCCTCTGGGGTTTCCTCCGCAACTTTAAAGGGGTTCCCAGAGGGCCAGTGCCCGCGCTGTACTCCTCCATGTTCCACAGCCCCACTGCCCATATCCCGCTCGCTGGGCTGATGTCCACGTTGCCCTTCCGAGCCACGCCTTCTTTGGCCACGCCCAGTGTCCACGCCTTCTTAGGCCCCACCTCCACCTCCCAGCTGTGGGTCCCTGAGCAGAAGCTCTCGGAGCCCAAGATACTGACGGAGCTGTCGAAGCGCTCAGAGTTATCCGGCACTTGCTGAGACAGCTGTTCGTCTCGCACTTCGGTCAGGACCGTGGAAATCTGAAGGTCCGGGTGGGCAGAATTGACGTCTAGTGTTACTGGTGCTGGAACAGACATAGGAGGAAGAAAAAAAGCATCAGGAGGATTGTTTGTTTGATTGTAAGTTGGATTCAAGCGATCAGACAGAGTGAGGGGGGTGATTGTTGTAGGTAGTCATGTTCTGTTGTTTGATCGTACAAAACATGACTCAACAGTATTTCACTCAACGGTGCTTTACAAATAAAGGTAACAGGAACAAGCAAAGATAACAGAACTCGGAATTTTGTCAATAACTCGGAGACGTGGCTGATGTTATTATGGTTCTCTCTCTCTGGTCAAGGCCATGTCTACTTGGTACAAGCAGGGATATTGGGGAGTAATAGTTGACTGAACATTGTGCTCTGTCACGGCATGGGAGTCAGTGATTAACTTGGATGACCCATCATCAATGTGAAATAAAACTTTGGAGTGTTGCGTAATTTAATTAATCTCTGTCATTATTGTTACATTTGAGTAAAGTGTGAAATACCAACTGTGATATTTTTGTACATGTATTCAGGCATTCTGGCTTCTTTTCTCACTGTACTCACTGTATTCCACTCTCTCCAGCATTTTCACCCAGACATTATATCTTAGGTTGCCCAGATGTTTGGCCACGTTTATCAGATTCCCTGTCAAAGACTCTGCTTTCTCTGAGCGCTGCATACTCTGAGCCCTACAAGAAAACATTGCGATTGAGGAGATAATTACATAGGAGATAAAACTGTAATTTACAAAATAATTGTAAACGGACTCACTGCATAGTTACACACTTACCTTTCCTTTATGTCCTTGTATATCTGAAACAAAAGTTGTTCAATGTTTAATATGAAGACAACACATTTGTAACAACTGTTGGAAAACAGTCACTTTTTAATAAAATTTTTACTGTAAACTAACAGCATTTACATTATGATCTTTGTTTATTTTCCATAATAATATAATATTATAGTTTATATTGCATTTCCAACATTTGAACTTGAACTCTAAACGACTCTAACGGTGTTTCACACATCAACAAAGGGTGTCACATTGACCTGTAGGAAAGTGATGCCATCTGTCTCCATCTTCCCCTGTAGGTCTGAAATCTGCTCAGACAAGGCGGCCATCTCACTGGCGAGACTGGAGATTCTTTCTGACAGTAATCCGGTCTTCCTCGCCTCCTCGTGCTTCAAAGCTGCCAGCCTGGCCTCCTCCTCTCCCCTTAGGAAATGATGGAGCTTTGCAAACTCACTCTTAATCTGCGCCGCTGTTTGCTGGGTCTGGATCTGATAAAAATACATGCAGGGATAGAAAATGTGAAAACATAGAATGGGAGAAAATGCTAAAACTAAAATATAGAATTTGATGTAATTT
The DNA here is from genome assembly GCA_036023535.2 of Galaxias brevipinnis. NCBI lineage: Eukaryota > Metazoa > Chordata > Actinopteri > Galaxiiformes > Galaxiidae > Galaxias > Galaxias brevipinnis. The sequence goes on from JAVQIZ010090592.1 coordinate 13,088, forward strand.
GAGAAAATATGTCAATTTGATCATCTTGTAGTTGTTGACAACCTGACTTTAAGGGGAGTAATTTGTGAGACATATAAAAGAAGGAATCTTACCTTGCTGACCTAGACTCTCTTTAGGCATGTTAGTCATATGTGTATATAAGGTGGACATTGTAATATGTATTTTTTTGCTGTACATTTGCCATATTATCTTTGCTTCTGTACCTTGATGTACTGTGCGGCGTGCTCACACACTGCCTTCTCTTCTTTTAAGTCTACTTTATCACTAAGGTCTTTCAGCAGAAGTTGAAGTTCATTCTGGGGTGAAAAAGAAATTTCAGGCCTTAGAGGTTTTAGAGGTGAAGTAAGGAAGGGAAGAAAAGTCAAAGAGCACCATGATGCATGTCATGGCTTCCATCTTGTTTTGTTCCAAAAAGCAATGAGATGTTACGGTATGGATCATTTCGGTAGGACGGTACAGTACCTTACACAGGGTCGCGGCCTCCTTTACGTTCAGGTGCGTGTGCTTGGACTCCGTCTCCACGCACGCTGCGCACATCAGTGCCTGGCACTCCCGGCAGAAGTGCTTCACCCTCTTCATGTGTACCCTACACACATGTGCACCATTCCCTTCCCCCCCATCTCTGTTTAGGTAGGCATCCACAATGCTCCTTAGCTTCACATTAGACATGTAAGGCTGGACATTTTCCGCTGAGGACCTTCGCCTGCACACAGGGCACTCACGCTCGCCCCGCTGGTCCCACACGGCCCTCAGGCAGTCGCCACAAAAACTGTGCTGGCAGCCGAGACTCACTGGATCTTGGAAGAAGTCTATGCAAACAGGACATGTTAATTCTTCTTCTAGTCTGACTTTTGAGCTCTCCGCCATCTTGTTCCTTGGCTGGTGTGGCCGTTCAAACCCGGGTCGAAGTCAAGCCACCCTGCGCGGCATTTAAGATTTCCAAGAAGTCAGTGTCTCCTTCTATCACGGACACCGAGTAACTTGTCTTGACACCCCTCTTCCTCTACAAACGTATCCGACCTTTTGGCTTTATTTGGTTTCTGTCCAACTACACACTGCCCATGCAGTCCCAGCAGAAAGGACCGATTCTTACCTCTGTGTTTCTTACAGTCATGAGGGGGGAAGGCTGTGTTAATGATACATTGACCTTTACCTGCAATGTGATCAATGTTTAATCTACAGTATCTTAGCTTTCAATTTCAATCCCGCAGTGGGATGAGGTAAGTATGATGTGAGTCTGCCAGCACAAGCAATGTCTCAGGTAATGATTGGCCAGTTCCCTTTCCAACACTACTAGATAGAGTAAATAAACACACTCTTGTATACTGTGCATATAATATACACTCAGGTACTTTTTCATTTAAAAATAGTAGTTAATTAACATCGGTATAAACTTTATGACTGTATCTCAATGGCAGTTCAATATTTGTATAGCATATTTACTGGTAACAGATTCTTTTGAAAAGCATTGGTTCTACGGAGGTAGCTCAGTCACACTTATAGACAAGCCATCTCAAGTTGGGAGTCCTAAGACCAGCAAACTCATGTCCCCATGTGTGTTGCAATATTTCAACACGCCCTCTTTATCAAGTTGAACAAGTATCAAATTTTGACTTTTGTTCTAGAAATACATTGCTGTTAACTACCAGCAGGGAGTGCTAAAGCGCTTTGGATTTCAATTGTGTATAGCTGGTGACGTGCTACTTTGTCACAATAGATTGGGTTTTGGCTTTTAGTCAATGAACGGCACTGGGATGGCAGAAGCAATTATTTGCTGGATGAATTAAGACTTGCCACCCAACTGTTTTTTAGAAAGCAGCTTAAGACAGAGAGTGCGAGGCACTGCAGAATGTTTCAAAGCCTAAACGGAAAACAAAGGGTGGCGAGCTTCCAGTCATTTTTTATCCTTGACTTTGTGACAGTCTAAGGGAAGAGACCAAATTAAAAAAATTACAGAACTTATCTTAAACGGTTCCTCAAAACTGGAGAATGGAGAGTGAGTAAAATTGGACTTTCTGGACCACTGGTTCTGAGGTAAAGGCTTCCATGCTACATCAGGGCCGTAAAGTATACCT